>VDFB02193867.1:535422638-535436232 GCA_007258455.2 Sequoia sempervirens | reverse complement strand
CTTGGATTGTTGACATGAAAACAACCAATCAAAATTTAGTTTCTCTCTCTCATATTAATATATATTACTATTATATTAAATATATATTATATTAATTATATTTTGTATTATATAAAAATATACTTATTAGTAATTATTAATTATAATAATTTTATACGTATTTAATAATTTTGTTAAAGAATATAATATATAATTATAATAAGTTGAATAATTATATTATTTATTATGTAAAAGATAGCTAATATATACTTAACTATATTGTAGAATATTAAAACCTAGCTAAATGGTGCCAAAATTTTGAACTTAATTAACATCATAAAGCTAACAAAACCGGGTTGTAGCTCATCAAATTGGAGAAGTGAAGGTCAATTCGACTGCTTGAGAATAGTTTGGAGTCTTGTGAAAAAAAAAAGGTCAATGCAGTCTTTGGGAAAGAGTTTGGAGGAGTGAAACAAAGATCCAATAACAGCCCGAGGAAGAGTTTGGAGTTAAAACAAAGTCAATACCAGCGCTGACAAAGAGTTTGGAGGAGTGAAAACAAGGTCAATATCAGCGCCGAGGAAGAGTTTGGAGGAGTGAAAACAAGGTCAATACCAGCATTGAGGATGAGGTTGAGGTTACTTAGGGAAAATCAATGACCAAGGGGCAATGAGTACTATAAGTTTGGCACCCCATTCTCTTTAACCTTCAATTTTTTCATACCTAGTCTCCAAAGATCTTCCTCGTACATTAGCACCCCCATTCTGGTAAAATGGTATAAGATAAAGCCGAGGAAAAATAAAATAGCTTATCTGAGAGAAAATATCCACCTACAATTTTAATTAATTCATTGAATTAAACCCCTGAAAACAAGAATCATACACACCACAATAGTGAGATGAACGAAACAACCCTTTAATCATTTTATTCAAAAATTCAGATATGCTTGTACAATGGAGAGACATGAGTTTGAATTAATCATTTCAATTCAAGTGCCAGTACTGTCATTAAACATCAAATCCCCATGAATTCAAAACCTACTACAAAATGACTCAAAACCTAAATTGCATTTTCCTTAAAACCATCGAACTTTACAATTTGCTCTGCAACTCTACCTAGACTTGACTAAAAAATATCTAACTTGCTAACCTATAATTTTGGCCTTGAAATCCTTCTTATAGAAAAAGGAGGAGCAAAAAAGCATCAGGCCAGAAAGCACATGTGTCACCAGCCAATTGGACCGCCTTGTACTCTTCATTAGCTGGCCAATCAAAATTGATCACCTCATTTACCTTGACACTATAAGGTTTGTACTTAACTGCCACTTGATTTGCTTCTCTTTCAAAAGACTCCAAGAATGAGCTGGTGCTAATGATTTTGTCCATACAGCTCACCAACAAATCATAATCTGAGTTACCCTATTTTTCAGGGTTTTGTAGTCCAAACATGATATAAAGTGGCTCTTACACTTTTTGTGATTACTATAGATTGTGTAACATGCCTCATGGATACTGTTGTAATTGTAGGATGCATGAATAGGGCATAGGTTTCAACAAAACATGTATGGGAGATCTGATTTTATGAATTTGTATCCATGTGTAGACCTAATGGGTTGTTTCTAAAACACTGAATATAAATGATATACATACACACACACACAGATATATACATATATATATGTATGTATATTTATTTTTAAATGTAAATGTAAATGCAATTACTAGATGCTCTCCTAGAACAATAAATGCAACATATCATTAAAGAAATCTATATCTATGTACATAAATGTGTATTTCTAAATGCAAGTGTAAATACAAAGAGCATATGGTTTTGTAGTGTTATAGATACAACATATCCATAAATTAATGTAATTGAAATTCTAAAGTCTTCAACACATATAATATGAAATCGATCATGTTGGTGTTTTTTCCTGTAAACCAGGTTGGTCTTCTAATCTACCTATGGAATTTCCAATTCCAATCAAGGGCAGCTCGAAGGACCTAGACCAACTGATGAGGATTTTAATAATAACCTCCTACACTTTGGGCTCTGTAAGACCCAGGATAGTCATTTTATTTGCAATTTGGCAGCAAGCCCTAAGCAAAGACATACAAATAGAGTTTCACAAATTCATACAATTTAGATCAGTGCCATATACCGTTGGAGAGTCAAATTCACAAACATTCATGACTCAACAACATAATTAAATACTTAGCATGCATGATCCCTGGCAATATTGCATTACAATAGTGTCAATTCCTGTCCCAGCCCAATACTTCTTACTAAATCCCTCTATAAACATACCCATCCATGATTCCATCCAAGCACTTTAATTAATTCTTTGAATTAAAGCCAAAATGGAAAACACACACATCAGAGCAATGAGATAAACGTCATAATCCGTGATTATTCTATTCAAAATTATGATATGTTTGTATAGAGGAGAGACATGAGCTCGAGATATAACATCATAGCTCAAATGCTAGTGTTGCTTATGAAACATCAAATCTCCATAACTTTAAAACCCATTACAGGATAACCCCAAACCTAAATTTCCTTAACATTCAAAAAGGTTCTTACAATCTGCTCTACAACTATACCTAGGCTCGACCTTCAAAATATTTGACTTGCCAACCATTATTTCTAGACTTGAAATCCTTCTTATAGAAAACCAAGGAGCAACAAGCATTGGGCCAGAAATTACACATCTCACCGGTGAATTGGACCGCTATGTGCCAATTCAAAACTATGATCAAAACCACCAAGTCTCAGAGCATCTTTTCATTGATTTCTACTCATTACACAATAGCTATAGCATTTGTTACACCTCAGAACCTATTCCCAAAGCCGCCATGGAAACAAAACCATAATCAGTTATAATATAGCCGCTGAGCTGTCAGTTGCCAGTAATAGACACCATTTCACTCCTCTTTGGTTAAGTACTTGTCCACCCAATTCTGATATTCCTCATCTATTGGCCAATTAAAATTCACCACCTCCCTCACCTTGGTATTGTAAAGTGTGAATTTCACCGCAACCTGGTTGGCCTCCCTCTCAAATGACTCTAATAACATGTTGGTATTAATTATTTTATCCATGCTGCTTACCAACAAGTCATGGTCTGAGTCATCACAAATCAATTTGATTTTTGCATTAATAACCTCTTTTGCCCTATCTTGCCACTGCTGCAGCGTCTTAATATTTCCTTTTGCATCTATTACATTTGGCAGAAAAGTGTCATTCCAATCATCAAAACTCTTTACTACTTCTCTAATTTTCCTACTCAAATCATTAGGCAGAGTTTGGAATCCCTTCAATTATTTCACAAAGATTTGAGTAGGCTTTAATGATTGGGGCCTATTATTTACATCAAATCTGGAAGCATTAAATATATCATCTAAACCAATAGCCCGAGGGATCCACTTCTCAACCAGAGGTAGAACCACTTCCAAATCTCTGTTAATGCTTTGTATTCCACCCAAGAATAAAGAATATAAAGAATGTACAGCTGGCCATCTAGAATCAACCTTCTCATTTAAATGCCTCAAAATGGTGTCAACCACCTCATTGTGTTTAGCCATAGCACCATCCTCACTCACCCTTAGGGCAGCCTATAATTCTATGATTTTATTCATCATCTGTTTTTTGGTAGGATCTGCAAAATAGTCATCTTCCTCTTCGACTGGCCCTGGTGTAGGGCTATTAGTAGGTGTCTGAATTGGGGATCCAGGAGTAGAAATGATTGGGATAATATGGGGAAATGACCTCAAAGTAGTAGGTAATGCTCTGATAGCAGAGGCATTGGAGGATTCTCCCACCTGCCCGTATCTCAATCTATCTACTTCAGACTTCAGCTCAACATTTTTCTGCTGCATTCTACTATACTCCCCAATTATTGCATTATACTTTTCCATCAGGCTTTTCTTTTCAGCTTCATCTCTTTCAGCTGTCTTCTGGGCCAATTTGGCCACATTCAGTGTTAAGATTGTGGCTTCTATTGTTGAGGTTTCAGAAGCTCTCTTGATAATGAGCCTTCCCCTTAGACTTGGGCTAATATCAGCCACATTTGGTTTTCTACCTTGAGGTGTCAGTGCCCTTATGGCTAAAGTTTCATATTCCTCACTAAAAGCAGAGTCTTGTAGAGCTGCCTTGACTTCTTCTTCACTATTTTGCATAGGATGCTTAGATTGCATAATAGCATTGAATGCTACAACATTAGCTATGTCCCATTTAGGGAGGAGTAAGACACCAGCCTGAGATACAAGTTTCCTTCCTTCATCAGGAGTGATTCTTTTGAATTGCTCCATTAATTCAGTTTTGACTTCATCATCATTCTCCTGGTCAGACCTATCAGGTCTTGATTCCCTTCTGGTCTTGCATTTATCTTGATATTCTTCAAGTTTCATCCTTTAGATCAACTGCAAGAACACAGGAGTTTTCACGAAGGCATCATCATCCAAGAATGCCTTGCAATCCACCATCCTGGCATCCTATACACACTGCCCCTTTATATCCATATTAGTTAACACCAATTGTGCTGATCTAGGAGGGGAGGGGATACCAACTTGCATGTCCTAATTAGTTATGATTATTTCATCCACCAGAGCCTCTTGTGACTCCTCAACTCTTTGCCTAGGCTTGGCTCTGATGGAAGCTCTACAAGATCATTTCTAGGTGGTGAATTTAGATCCACAATCTTCATCCCCCTAGGTTTCCTAATCCCATGACCCGGTTGTGATGATGTTTTCATTATTTGTTTCCCTTTTTTATCTCCTCCTTCATCACTGCTATCATCTCTCTTCGTCTTGTATAGAAGCCTGTCCACTGGTGGCTAATAGGTCAGCCTTGTTTCTTCAGGCCTCACCTCTAATCCCTGAATTCCCCAGTCTAGTTCCAAGTTTATTTTCTTGGTTCTTAGGGTGCTCATGATTTCTTTGAAATTATTCATCAAGAAATCAATTCTTTTATGAAATGGAGTGAACTCCATTAGTGGATCATATTTTGGATCCAATTTATGCACCATGGCAAGCATTTTCTCATAAGCAATCCACTTCTCTTTATTTAATTCTTGCTGGCTCAAATCGAACTCATTTCTAATCAAATCCTCAGGAAAATTAAAAACATGAGCAAACTTTCCACCCTTAATTCTTTGCCTAAATAGGGCAAAGAATCCCTCAAGGTCATGCTACCTCCTAGATCCACTCTTCAAATGGTAGTCATCAAAATATATGTCAAAGTGAAGCCATCCTCCCTTGAAAAAAATTAAGTCTGAAACAACAATATAATCAGGGAACAAAGTCCCTTTTCCTTTTCCTGTCAAATTATCTTCATGAATGCAACCTAGTTGCCACATGACCTCTGCAAATCCCATTCTTGATGGTATATTATATGGGAGAATATGAGGAGCTCCCTGGAAGCCATAAACCCTTAGGACAGTGCTTACAGGGTATAGAATGATGTCACCCTAATTATGACACACCTTCAAATCAGGCTTCCTCACTTTGGGTCAAAGGAAGTTGTGAAAATCCTCAGGAATCTTTGGCACATTCACCATCAGTCTAGCTCTGAGCCTGGAAGCAAATCAGTTATCAAACTGCACAAAACTGACATCTCCCTTGTTGTAAGACAAGTCTGCACTCCAAGCCTGCACTAGTAATTTTTCTCCATTCATCTCCTGCCTCAACTCTATTTTCTCTGAGAAGAAATCAACATTCTTGTACAAGAACATATGCATTAATAAGGAGTACCAAAAGAAAGGAGTACCAGTGTCCCCCACATACAAGTTCAGCAAACCCTCATGTATCCTTTCAGTAAGGAAAAAAGCATAGTCGTACACTACAGAAAAGTTAGGATGTTGAATTTGAGCCCCCATAAACATATAAGCAATGGGCATTTTGGTATTAGGGCTAAAAGCTAAAATTTGGCAAAGTGAATAAAAATTTTCCAAGAAATGATTAGCAAAACAACTCAACCTGAAAGGTTCCCAGTTAGTTGGGCTGTTGTGAATCGTTGAACTGCCCACCCTGGCTAGATGAGGAGGAAGCAACTTTAATCTGAAAAGAGGTTGTGCCCTGGCATATTCCTGCTCCATTTCATCAAGGTCTATCTGGACCAAGAATGAGCTGTATTCACTTAAATCAAAAACCTGTTGAATCTCATCTGCATTTATATTTAGTAAAACCCTACCATCATTATCCCTGATAATCCTTGTGACAGGATCATATCGTGCAGCCACTGCCCTGAGTAGGTCAACATCAAGAAGTACATTCGGTACCACAAGTTTTCCCATATCATATCTCCAACCATTTGAAAAAGGATGAGACATATTTCACTACCGATACCATCTTCTAAAAATTTCCAAGCCCGTCATTTCTACCCTAGCATCCACAATGTTATAGGTTTTATATCGTAATCCCTCACCTAAGGTTGTCCTATTTATTAAGATCAAACCCCTCTTCTTGTCATTTGTTGACAAAGAGAATTGGTCAAGGAAATCATCATATAGATTCCTTTGCAAATAATCGATATGGCCAGAATGTTGCTTTAGTGGCGCCATTTCAAACAACCAAAGCTTCTCCTAAGATCAAATTTGTGAACAAACTAGAGCTACCCAAAACAAAATTACAGTAGAATTTTGCAATTTCCCATAATTCAAAAGAACCAGTAACCCTAGAACCTTAATCCAGAAAATCATTGACCAACACAAAACAACCCTCCACAAGAATCACATTCAAACAGAAATAGTGATAAAGAAAGTAACTCATGAGATTTCGCGCCCTGCAGAAAATCAAACCCTACTGTAATTGCTTTGAAAAAACTCTATCTTTGGCTTTGGACCGCTTGGAAAACACTTGAATGCCCTTGTGGTGAAGATAGCCTGAAATTAAATACTTAGAATTTATGAGAAATGGTCAGAAGACGTCTCATCTGCCATTAAAGCTTACTTGCATGTCGCGCCAACGACTTCAATTTTATTTCACGCAAATTTAAATCTTCACCGTCGATCCCTTGTTTCTTTCATATTATCGGATGGTCACCTTCAAAGAAGGTGACAATATCTCGATGTCATTATCAAGGAACCACCATAATACGCAGTGCCAAAAGAATACACGTGGCACCCGCCCACGATATCACAATCATTAAACTCCCTTAAGTTTAGGATCACGTGATAGCAAGCAATTGTTGATTCCCTTCATCGGTGATCATGATCATACATAATAGGGAGTAGCATCAATACCTATCCATTGAGCAGCTTTTTTCAACAAGGTTAAAACATCGTCGTTGATCATGAACACGTGCATCTCACATGTGGTTTAGTAACCCGCTCTATAATGCACTAAAGTTTGATACACATATTAAACACTATTTTTTTACTCTTTTCAACATCGGCAAACTAGGACATGCGGTGCTCGCCTGCGATATCGCGATCACCAAACAACCAATGGTGGTGTCATCACGAGATTGCAGGGAATGGTCAAAATCAACCATAGGGACATCAACGGTCATCAAAATAACCCTTGTAAAACATTAAAAAAACTTAGAAGAAAATAAGGGGAAAGGGACACTGCCTAGGGCAATGATAGTTGATGACTCAATGTTGTTTTAAAAGCACGAGGCACGGATCGACCTAGACTTTAATAAATAAAAGGGGCAGGCAAAATATTTAGCATTTTTATTAAAAAGGGGCCTGGCCTAGATGATTCAATGGGACATAAGTTGTTTTTAGAACCCCTCCTCTAAAGGTAACGACATAAAAGATCCAACCCAAAAGATCCAACCCAAAGATAGAACACCAAGGTTTCATGGAAGCAAAGAAAAATTCCAGCCCTAGGTACCTTCTGAATAATCAAGACAAACTAGTAACAAAAGAAACCAAGGAATTAAATTTGAGGCTCCATCAGATCAAACTATTAAACTACATGAGAAATAAATGAAAGCAGTAAATGCATATGTATGTGTATTTGTAAATGTAGGTGTAAAATAAATAAGATAATGAAAATTATAAAAGAATACAAGGAAAGGTCTCCTCCCTTCTTGGTAGTGATAACCTTCACACACAACCACTAAAAATTATGAATAGAAGAATATAATCTTTGAAGAACTCAAAGTTGATTCTCTCCTACTTGATGCAATTAGTCATTTTATCCTTACAAACATTTATAGTGATTACTAGAGGCACATAGACCAATTCTTCATAATAAAAGAATTTGATCATACTTTTCCAATGATGGCATTATGATAAAACCTTAGGTTAAATGAATAATTCCTAACTAAGTTCTTTAAATCATGTCCAACTATATAAGAGAAGACCACTACTATGTGTACCTAGATACCATAGAGAAAGGGTAGTCTTTGGGCTCTTTCATCAATCATCCTACCTTAAAACATACCAAAAATCTCCTAGCAATTAGACATAGGAAGATTTAATATGACTTCAAAAAAATTTATTGCCAAAGTGTAAACTTATGATAACTTAACCAGGCCTAGTACACACTCCCTCCCGTTAACCACTTAGACATATGGAAATTAAATGTTAAATTTTCTGCTATTTTTAGTCATGTAGGTGTCCAATAAACCACTTGGTGGTGTTTCCCTTCAAGTTTATTTACTTGAATGAAGAGAAAAAGTCCTTTGATTACAATTAGATAATACATTTGAGGCCTTGGTTGTGTAACTGGTGGACCATAGTCACATTTAACACTTGTTACAAAGTTTGGGAGTTAAAATGTTAAGTAGATTTGATTTGTGATGGACACATTTGGGCGGTAGTAACAATAGCTTGCAATCTATCAAGACTTGATTACCTTTGTGAAATTCTATGTGGAAATGATAGATTAATCATAATGTCACCTTGGGATCACATCTATGAAGAACTTCATCCAACATCCTTATGAGTCTTGGTACCACCAAAATAGGTATTTGTGTCGGATCACGTCTTCCTCAGAAATGAGGGAAGTCGGAAAGAGAGGCGGGAGCATGTATGTCTAAAGAGGGAGATCAACTAGAGGTCAAAAGATTAGAAGAAAATTCCGTAAACGCATGGAATTTTTTCTTGCTGAAGGGAGGTCATGTTCTTATGATGATGAGAGCATATCTGCGACTTGAGGAGATGAGGTACAAAGCAATATCTATAAACAATGGTACCCAAAAGGAACTTCCTCAATAAACACCGATTTTTGTGTCCTTATGAGGATATATCATAGCACCATTGTCATTACATGGTTTGGGCCTATTTTATGGTGACATAAGGTTTGTTCACGACAAGTTACTAAATTGATGAAGTATGTTAGACCCTATTACAATTACAAACATTGGATGCAGCTAGTTTGATGTACATGAAGTATACATAGGTATGCATTGTCTACAAATTATATACAACTAAAAGATAAGGATCAAAATAAAGGAGTGGCTATGTACATTGACAGAAAGCCAAAATCATCAGGGAATATTGCAGGTTTTATAAATAGTACATGACATGGGTCAACAAATAAACAACAATTATTATTTGAGCCTTGAGAAGCAAATGTGGCTAGCATGTGCAAAAACAATAACTGCAAGGGAAGATTTGCTAATCGATTAAAATTTGAATTGCTTAGTTACATAGTTACTATGGGGGTCATACATACTATGTACCATTTTACCCCAACCTTCAATTAATGACTCCAATATACCATTTTATTCTTATGTTTTTTTTCATAAGTCTATTGGTTTCATTTCAATAATGGTTTTTTATATTTAATTTTTGTCACAGCGGGACATTGATCATATGGAGAAGGCTCTGGCCCAGAGCATAGATCACGATGTATCTTTGGGTGCTTCTGCACGGCAAGGGTTTGCCTCATTTGGCAATTGTACAAATTAGATAATGCAGGAAAATGTTTTATTATTATGTTTTTTCTATAAGTTTTTGGGTTAATTTCGATAATATTTCTTTGGCCAGTATTTTGTCATAGCCGGACTAATCGGGAAAGGCACCAGCAGTAGAGGAGAGCATCCATAGTGAGGTGCAGTCAATATTTTCTGATGATGACATGGCTTATTCAGCAAACCCTTTCGATACGATAAAGAAGCTCATGAAAATATGCAATGAAGAAATGACTCAGTTGATGTTCAAAATGCCTCAAACAGATGAGATAAAAGAGAGGGTTAAAGTATTGACAGAGAGATTACAAAACTTGCAAGTAAGTTGTCATGAGGTCTTTAATTATAACATAAGTTCATTCATGGTTTTATATTTTGTACTCTTTTATGTCATGAACTAAAATATGTGTTATTTTTATAGGGTTATTCACCTCCTTATGATGCTCCTAGCCATGATCAAGGTACTGCAAGTGCTTCTCGAGGAGTAAGGGTGGTACAAGTGTCCATCATGATCTTCCTAGGCATACATCACATTATCTAACCCCATCATCCGTGCCTAAATTTTCATTTGAAATGTGATGTAGAGCTATGAGGATTCACAACACATCTCACAAACCTTCAACAATAATCCAAAACAATCTTTTTACAACACATGTTATTAGGCATTGTATATCACATTGGAAACATAACTATGGCAGCCCACAATTTATTGCCATGAATAGTCATTTATAACTTCTAAAAAATGAATTATGAAGCAAATCCCTCTGGTTAGATTGAAGAAAACATAGTGATACACTTTTCTTCCAATTCTTATAAGGATCCAACAGTTGAAATGAAAGTTATTGTATTTTTACCAAAACTGCAAACCCTAGGTAGGGTTCAGACCTGCCCTCACAAAAATGTTCATAACTTATTCAATTCTTAATGAATTTTGATGAGAGTTGAAGAAAATGAAAGTATATTCACATGGTAACAAAATAAATTTGGTTTCAAATCCAAAATATAGAATTTATATTCCATACCATCACACTTTTCAGACTGTAAATTCTGTACAATATTGTTAGAATAGGCAGTCTCACCAAAATAATCATATCTTCCACAAAAATCAATAAAATTCAATGAGACAAAAATAATTAGAAACTAGAAACAGAGATCTTTCCATCCATATATGATACTCTATCATTTGAGTCCATACCAGGCCGCACAAATTACAACTTCAATCTAGTAACAATGTAAAAATCAGAAAATGCATAAAATTTGAGGTTTCCATTTATCAAACTTCAAAAATGATGCCTCCAACCCCCAATTTGAGTTTTTGAGGGTGTATTTATACATTTAAAAATAAAACCAACCATTTTCAACTACCTTTTGATTAGTTTGTTGACAAAACACCTTAATGACACTTTTTGACAAGTTGCTTGACAATGTTTTTGAGCAACTTTTACAATTTTTACAATATGGACCAACTTTAAACATTATTTGAAAAATGACTTAAAATATTACTTACTAAGAATAAAACACCTCTAAAATGGTTTTATAAACCTTATTGTAAGACTCAATACACAAATAGATAAACTATTTACAAATGGCCTTATGGAGGCAAGAAATCAAATAGGTGCTCCTGCACCAAACTCCCGAGGGCAAAAGAATTCAAGTCCCTTTGAATTGTCTTCTTCCTGATCTTCCAATTCCTTTGAAATTTTTCCTTCATCTTGGAAATTTTCCTTGGGTCCTTCCTCCTCTTCCTCTTATACCATCTCTTCTCCATCATCTTCTCAACTTCTAGGCTCCAAAACTCTATTTCTTGTGTATAAACCTTAGTAGCATCATCTATATCTTCATTCTCATCATTAGAGTACCATAAAACAACATTTTCACCATAACCATAACCTGCATCATACTCTTTCAAACCTTCATATACCTCATTAGCAAAAAAATTTGCAACATCTTTATTAACAACTTTATTATCAACAACAACTTGATCATGAATATCAACATCAATGTTATCAATAACTTTATCATCATCAACTTGAGTATCAATACCAAGGTTATTAGTAACATCAACAACCTTCTCAACTTGTTCATCAAGAACAATTTCATCAACTACTTGAGTACCAACAACAACCATATCATTAATCTCAACATCAACATGTTCATCTTCAAACACAATTGGAATATCATGCATCTCAACTTGTAACTTACCTTGCTCAACTTGAATAGTAGATTCAAACTTTACCTTTGTCTCATTTGCTGCCTTCTTTTGTTTTCTTTGCTTCTTCATAATCTTATTTAGAGGCCAAACCATCTTCCTTTTCAATTTCAAATTCCAACTTGTATCTTGTTTCATCATTTGTTCCATCTTCATCATGGATTCTTGGAACTCTTCTTCAAGTCTTTTCAATTCTCCCTTCAACTCAGCAATCTCTTTGTCCATCTTCTCTTGCCTTATCCTTTTCTTTCTTTCCTTCTTTCTCAACTCTTTTTCCTCTCTTTCCTTCTTTCTTGAATCCTCATCCTGCAAATATCTTTCCAATCTTCTCAACAAATGCATCTCCACAAGCAAGTCTCTCCTTGCTTCCACTTTACTTTTCCACACCTAGGCAATCAGGTTTCTTCCTCAACCTGCACAACACACAACCACAAACACCAACACAAAACCAACAAACTTCACCAGCCCATATCTTTTATAGGCTCTGATACCAATTTGATGCAGAGCTATGAGGATTCACAAAACATCTCACAAACCTTCAATAATAATCCAAAACAATTTTTGTATAACACATGCTATTTGGCATTGTATATCACATTGGAAACATAACTATGGCAGCCCACAATTTATTGCCATGAACAGTCATTAATAACTTCTACAAAACAAATAATGAAGCCAATCCCTCTGGTGAGATTGAAGAAAACATAGTTATATACTCTTCATCAAATTTTTATGAATATCCAATGTTGGAAATGAAAGTTATTATGTTTTTCCCAAAACTGCAAACCCTAGGTAGGGTTCAAACCTGCCCTCACAAAAATGGTCATAACTCATTCAAATCTTAATGAACTTTGATGAGACTTGAAGAAAATGAAATTATATTCACATAGTAAAAAAATATATTTGGTTTCAAATCCAAAATATAGACTTCATATTTTGTACCATCACACTTTTCAGACTGTAAATTCTGCACAATATTGTTAGAATAGGCAGTCTCACCACAATAATCATATCTTCCACAAAAATTGATAAAATTCAATGAGAAAAAAAGAATTGGAAACTAAAAATAGAGATCTTCCCATAAATATATGATACTCTATAATTTGAATCCATACCAGGCCGTACAAATCACAACTTCAATCTGGTAACAATGTAAAAATCAGAAAATGCATACCAAACTTTAGGTTGCCATTCATTTAACTTCAGAAATAATGTCTCCAACCCCCAATTCATGTTTTTGAGGGTGTATTTATACATTTACAAATAAAACCAACCATTTTCAACTACCTTTTGATTAGTTTGTTGACAAAACACCTTAATGACACTTTTTGACAAGTTGCTTGACAATGTTTTTGAGCAACTTTTACAATTTTTACAATATGGACCAACTTTAAACATTATTTGAAAAATGACTTAAAATATTACTTACTAAGACTCAAACACCTCTAAAATGGTTTTATAAACCTTATTATAAGACTCAATACACAAAATAGATAAACTATTTACAAATGGCCTTATGGAGGTAAGAAATCAAATAGGTGCTCC
>VDFB02193867.1:535308890-535418504 GCA_007258455.2 Sequoia sempervirens | reverse complement strand
AAGCACTAATGAATGTTATATGTTAATGAATGAATGTTATATGTTATTAATAGATGAATGAATGAATTTTATATGTTATTAATGGATGAATCAATGATTAATGTTATATGATTGGGTATGGGGAATTGAGAATAATGTGAGGGGGGGAGGGGCCAAATGAGCTTCCACCATCACGTGGTTGGCCTTGTTAAGTAGAGAATATTAAACTATACTCAAAACAAAGAGAAGTTCAATAAGGTAATGCACTTTTCAATATAAGAAATGCATCATTTGAAGCATCAAACCAATATGCAGTCTATATGTATGATCAGTCGTCAATCTTCGCAATGGTACATTTTCACGAATTTAAAAAAAAAAAAAATTGCTTCTTTGTCGCAATTTCGACAACAACTACCGACAAATTAACATAAAGGCTCGACGAAGTTGCTATAGCTGTGATGATGATTTCGTCATAACTCCCTGCCCATTTTGTCGCCCTTTCGATGATCTTTCAGCGTTGCTACCATGCTACTCCCTACCCATTTTGTCGCACTTTCGATGAATTTTTAGTGTTCTTCCAATGCTACTCCTTGCTAATTTCATTGCAAAGTCGATGAACTCTTGGTGTTGTTTCGACGCTACTACTTGCCTATTTGTCACACATTCAATGAACTTTTGGTGTTGTTTTGACGCTACTACTTGCCTATTTTGTCACAATTTTGACGAACATCTTTTGTTGTTTCGATGCTACTGATTGCCCATTTCGTTGAACCGGCGACGAACTTCTGGTGTAATTTGTTGGTGTATAAACAAATTTTTTGTTGATATTTTGACAAAATCTTGAGGTATTTCACGATGTCGTTGACTGACGATTCTTCGTCGTTATTTCGAAGTTTAATTTGTCGTCAGCCTTTTGACAAAAAAATAGCAACGGAAAGATTTTCGCCATTACGTCACTCTTCCAACAAAGATTTGTCAAACGACTGACAAACGCCCGTTGAAAAATGGTGTCAAATCTAGTAGTGTGGTTATAATAATTATGTAATGTTTATTGTTCATTTAACTAGGTAAGTACCAAGTTAAAGATATGAATGTTTATATCAAGCCTCTTATTGACGAGTTACTAAAGTTATGGAATGGCGTCACTATGTATCATGTCTCTAGACCAATAGGACAAAGACAATTTCAATTCCATGCAATGCTTGTATGGACAATTCATGATGCCCCAGGGCTAACACATTTTTGTGGTATGTTATAATGTTTGACTGCACTTTTAAAAATAATTAATTTGATGAAGTAGATATCATGCATGTTTTTAAAATAATCTATTCATTATATATAATTATAAAAATTGACATATTTAATCCAATTATATATGATCTTGCAAGTCTTCAAACAAAGGGAAAATTTGCATGTCCAATTTGTGGTCCAAAGATGAAATATTGTCATTCAACAAGTTTAGGAAAGCAGGTGTTTGATGAGTATAGGTACTTCCTCCATAGAAATCATACCTCACCTATGGAAGTTGGAATATAATAGAATTAATCATCAAGGTTATACATCGGATCAAATTTTTTACCTATCATATATGATATTTTTTGAATTTATATTTTTATATTGTGTTGTGTTTACTCATGTTGTAATTGACAATGATTTTCATTGTTAATTTGTTTAACTTATATGCCTCATGAAGGTCATCAAGGAATTAATGGTCGGCTTCCACAGGCATTGAAAAGTTATCCCAGACAACTTAGTAGCTTTCCCTACTATGAGCAGCTACAAATTGCGCATTTGTTTGATACAATGCATATCAGAAAGAATATAATAGAAACGTTATGAAAAATATTGGATGGAAGGCATGACAAAGAAAAAATTATCAAAATTTGTAGCGACATTTAGGAAGCCAATCATGCAATGAAAAATGTCATTCAATTAAATAGCGGTGGAGACCAAATTAATATAAGTACCCTTCCTTGGTTATTAACAGAGCAACAAATCAATGCTATAAAAGAATTCATATGAAAAATTCAATTTCCCATAGGATTTGTTGTGAACATAAACAATATAATAACAAAGAAAGGTGAATTTGGGTCACGGATGAAAATGCATGATTGGCATACCTTCATTAAGGTAATTATTCTGGTATATTATATACACTTGTATAATGCATGTACTTTTTAGTGTATTGTGTTTACTATTTTTGGAAAAATAATGAAAAGATCATTTTATAATTGTTGCATTATGTTCTACTTCTATCTCTCCCAGACAACTTTGACAACAATGTCAAGCAAGTTATATATGATCTTGGAAAATACATGAGGTAAGTAGCGAGATTTGTTCAATTCATTGTATACATCTTATAATTGCCATTTATTTTACTTGTTATGTAATGTACTATATATTTTTGTTAAATCTCATTAATATATTTGTGCCTTCAATCACTTGTAGATGGTTGTCATCTAAAGAAATCCATAAAAAAGATATAAATTATTGGAAGAGAAAAATTTCTCGTCTAGTGTGTGAATTGAAAAAGTGTCTACCTTCAATATTTTTCAATGCACAAGAACACTACCTCATACACCAAGTTGAGGAGATTGAACTATGTGGACCTGTACCCACAAAGTCAATGTGGATGGTTGAGAGGCACTTGAAATTTTTGAAGACTTTGGTTAGAAAAAGAGCACATCCTAAGGGTTCTATGGTGGAAGGATATATGGTATACCAGACCATAGTGTACATTAGTGAATATCTCCCTATGTTTATTGAAAATATCCATGTAGATCACATTTGGGATCCCAACTCCATTAACAAATTTCAAGGCGAGTACCTAATGGGGAAAGGTAGATTGAGGAAAAAGGGAGGTAATTATAAGATGGTCGGAGATTAATTGGAATGCATTTTACATATGGTTTTTATGTATATTGTACTTATTTAATTTTTTATCTTCAATATACATCAATTATAAATTAAGGTCATATACTATGGTATTTAACTAATTATATGTCGTTTGTGAATTTCTTTTTTTTTTATATAGTTGGTTGAGAGTGGGATGCATTAAATTTGTATGTTGCCACCAATCTTGATTGGATGACGGTATGGATTGAATGATGTCAACAATCTGGTCGCGCATTAACATGGGAAGGTGTGGCTTAATTGGTTAAAGAAGCTCATCGTAATGGAGATTCCAATGTTACACAAAGGGAAATTGATTTAGCATATGGTTTAAGAGATAAACAGGTACGTATAAATATATTAATCACCTATATTATTTAATTATTTTCAAGTATATTGATGTATATATATGTTGAGATTGTTTTCTTTGCATACATTCGGCCAAGAATAAATATGTTTTATCAACTGAAAATATTGCAATAATTTTTACATGTTTGACATATTGTAGGTGAAACACCACAAGACTATGTGGTGCGATGGTCATAAATTTTGAATCAAAATATTGGATGACATGAAGAAAAATTGTGATTCTAGTATAATTGCAGTCTTTCAGGTGACTAATGTTTCATCTAGAAGCGACATACATCTAGAGGTCTCATAAAATAGATACTATGGGATTTTGGATGATATACTTGAATGTGACTTTAAGTCCTTTAGATTAATTTTGTTCGTCGTCTTATGGTATAGGCTATTATTGAATGAAAATGATCCTGAGAGAGCTATTATTGAGCATGATAATGGATTTACCATGGTTAATACAAGGTTGATCGAGTGAGCTGGAAATGAGCCCTATGTTCTTCCAAGCTAATGTGAGGAGGTATTTTACTCAGAAGTACCAGGTAAACTAGGTTGGTCATTTGTTGTTAGACATAATCCAAGAGAAAGGCCAGTAAAGTATAATGCAGTGGAAGAAGAAGAAGATACCGAAGAACTAGAAAATAATGTAGATGATGATCAGGATCAACAGTTAGTTGATGATGTCCCTGACGAAGATGTTGAAGAGGAGGAACTAGATTATGATGATGTAGGAGTTAATGCTCATGAAGATGATATTAGTGTGGATGATGACATTATCGAAACTAATATCGATGATGATGATGATGATATGACCAATCCTTACAATGTCGAATCTAGATTGGATGATACAGACAAAGAGTTGGATGAAGAAAAAGATCAATGAAATTGAAATGTATAAGTTATGTGATTATATTATCTATTTGATATTAATTTATTGATAGAATTATATTTGACTTATATGGTTACATAATTAATTCATGATGTTTTTAATTTTTATTTCATTACATAATTAATTTAATGATGTACTTTTTAATGTTTGAAAGGTCAAAAAATTAAAACATTTCAATAGTGATGTTACCAACCTTGAAATGAGTGTGTTTTATGTTTCATGTGATCATAAAACATTAAAAAGTCAGTTGTAGAGGTAGTTGTTCAGTGGTTGACGTGTATGTTGGTTCTTTTTACAATGTAACCAGGTTTGTCTTGTAATCTACCTATGGATTTGCCAATTCCAATTGAAGGCAGCTCGAAGGACCTGGACCAATTGACGAGGACTTTAAAAGCCTCCTACACTTCCAACTCTACAAGACCCAAGAGGGTGATCCCTTAATGTGTTTACAACCTCTGCACCATTATTATAAATAATATTAACAATAGCAGATGATCTCACTTAATAGCTCAACACGATAAGATAATATCAACTAGAATTGGTTGTTCATAGACAATACCAACTATCTAGAGTGTGAGATAACTAAACACAATCCATTGTATAAGATAGTCAATGATTTAGAATTTTTAGCAAGCTCTAGGAAAGACAAACAAATATTGAACTACACTAATAATTACAACTTAGATCAGTGCCATATATCCATTGTAGGAGTCAAATTCATAAGCATCTAGAGGTTTATAACAAATTTAATACATCACATATAAGATCCCTGAAAATATTGCATTACAATTTCATCAATATGCATTCTAACCTAGGACTACTTATCAAATCTTTATACAACACATATCTGCCTATAATCCCATTCAAGCATTTTAATTAATTCCTTGAATTAAAGCTAAAATAGAATCATACACACCACAACAATGAGATGGATAAAACAACCCTTATTTATTTCATTCAAAGTTTAGATATGCATGTACAATGGAGAGACATGAGCTCAAATTTTCATTTCAACTCAAATGCTAGTACTGTTATACAACATTAAATCTCTATGAACTCAAAACTTGTTACTGAATGACTCAAAATATAAATTGCATTTTCTAAAACCATCAGACTTTACAATTCGCTCTACAACTTCACCTAGACTCAACAAAAATTATCTAACTTGCTAACCCATACTTCTAGCCTTCAAATCCTTCTTATAGAAAATGAAGGAGAAAAAAAGCACTGGGCCAGAAAGTACACCTGTCACTAGCCAATTGGAGCACCTAGTGATATTCCAAAATTTGTTACAATAGCCACCACCTTCAAAAATATTCTTGTTCATCATATTAGCTGAGGAACGTTGATGCAAAAAACCAAAAGAAAACCGCACCGAGAAAGTCATCAACACAAAACTAGAACTATTACAACTGCAACATCTGATCTACCACCTATTAGTAGTTCACTCCTTTTACTCCTCCTCAGTCAAATATTTAGTTACCCAATTCTGGTACTCATCATTAGTCAGCTAGTCAAAATTAATTACCTCATCCACCTTGTTATTATAAGGTGTGTATTCTACCACTACCTGATTCACATCCCTTTCAAAAGATTCCAAAAATGAGTTGGTACTAATGATTTTGTCCATACAGCTCACCAACAAATTAGAGTTTTAGTCATCACAAATTGAATTGATTTGAGCATTGATGGTCTCACTTGCTTGATCCTGCCATTGTTGAAATGACCTGATTTTCCACTACTCATCAATTATATCGAGTAACAATTTGTTACCCCAATCATTGAAATTCTTCAACAGTTGCCTAATCTTCCTACTCAATTCATCTGGTAAGGTTTGAAAACCTTGCAATGATTTTACTAACACATGAGTAGGCTTTAATGATTGGGGCCTATTATTCATATAAAATCTTGAGGTCTTATACATGATATCTAGATCATTGGCCCTAGGGATCCAATTTTCAATTATTGGTATCACTACTTCCTGGTCCCTATCAATATTATTTGTTGCTGCTAACAGCAAAGAATATAAAGAATGTATAGATAAAAAATTTATATCAACCTTTTCATTTAAATGCCTCAAAATAGTAGTAACAATTTTCTTTTGCTTTAAGAGAGATCCCTCATCACTTTTCTTTAATGATGCCTCCAATTCATCAATTTTTTGCAAGAGCTGAGCTTATTTGTAGGATCGATAGAGCACTTTGTTTCTTCTTGAAATTCCTCTAAAGAAAGGGTGAGGATAGGACTTTGACTGGGAGATCCTGGTGTGGAAATAATTGGAGCAGCAGGAGGCACTGACCCTGCTGTGGAAGGTAATGTACTAGTTCCTAGGGCATCTTATGTCTCCCCAATCTGCTTATACCTAAACCTCTCCACTTCAGTTTGCAACTCAACATTTTTCTGTTGCATCTTGTTGTACTCCTCAATCAAAAGGTTATATTTTTCCATTAAGCTCTTCCTTTTAGCTTCCTCCCTTTCAGTAGTCTTTTGGGCCAATTTGGCGACATTCACAGTCAAATTAGTGGCCTCAGTGGTTGAGGTCTCTGAAGCTCTCTTTATTATCAATCCTCCCTTGAAATTTGGATTAATATTAGAAACATTTGATTTTCTCCCTTGTGGGGCCAATGCCCAAATTGCCAAAGTTTCATATTCCTCACTGAAAGCAGAGTTTTGCAATGTTGTCTTGACCTCTTCTTCAGAGTCTTGAAAGGTATTCTTAGACTTCATAATAACATTAAAGGCTATTGCATTTGTAATGTCCCATTTAGGAAGAATTAATACACCAACCTAACTCAGCAGTTTTCTTCCTTCTTCAGGAGTGATGTTCTTGAATTCTTCCATTAATTCACCTTTTACCTCCTCATCATTCTCTTGTTCTGACTTGCCAGGCCTTAGTTCTCTTCTTTGCCTACATTTATCTTGATACTCTTCAAACTTCATCCTCCATACTAATTGAAAGAATACAGGATTTCTTACAAATGTATTGTCATCTAGAAACTTCTTACATGCCTACATTCTTGCATCTTGTACACTTTTACCTTCCATATCTAAATCAGATAAAACTAATTTGGCTGGCCTAGGAGGGGAAGGCATACCAACTTGCAAATCTTGATCAGTAACAATAATCTCATCCATCAGATCCTCTTGTAGTTGATCAATTATTTGCCTCTTAGGGCTTGGCTCGGATGGTGGTGATGAGGGATTGTCTTCTGGTGATGATTCTAAATCAATAATTTTGATTTCCCTAAGCACTTTGAATTTTAGACTTGGTTGTGGAGGCACTTTCATAATATGGTTTCCTTTTCTGTCCACTTCTTCATCACTGCTACTATCCTTTTTACTCCTGTAAATGGGCCACATTTTCGTAGGCTGGTATGCTATCTTTGTTTCAATTATTTTGGCACCTTGCTCTTGTACATGCAAACTCAATTCTAAATTTACCCTTTTTGTCCTCAATGTTCCCATAATTTCCTTGAAGTTTCTGATCAGAAAATTAATTTTCTTATGGTGGGGACTAAACTCCAATAGTGGATCATATTTCAGATCCATTTTGTGTACAACATCTAGTAGCTTACTATAAGCTATCCATTTCTCCTTGTTCAACTCTTGTTTATTCAAATCAAATTCATTTCTAATCAAGTCTTTAGGGAAATTGAAATCATGCACAAATTTTCCAGCTTTTATTCTATCTAAAAAGAGCAAAGAAGCCCTCAAGATCATGTTGCCGCTTTGGTCCACAACTCAAATGGTAATCATGAAAGAAATTATCAAAATGCATCCACCCTCCCTCTGAAAATATAAAATCAGATGCCACTGTATAATCTAGGAAAAATGTTCCCTTACCCCTTCCAGTGAGGTTGTCCTCATGAATACAACCTATCTGGCACATAACTTCTGCAAATCCCACTCTTGGTGGCACATTGTATGGCAGTATATGAGGGGCTCCCTAAAAACCATATACTCTCAAGATAGTGCTGACTGGGTATGGGATAATGTCACCCTAGTTATGGTAAACATTGTATTTTGGATTCCTCTACTTTGGCCTGAGGAAATCATGTAATTCCTTAGGGATCCTAGGTATATTCACCATTAATCTAGCCCTTAATCTAGAAGCAAAACAATTATCAAATTGCACATAATTAGTGCTTTCCTTATTACAAGATAAATTTGCAGCCCATATCTGTACTGGAAATCTTTCTTCATCAACTAATTGCCTTAATTTCATCCTCTCAGAGAAAAAGTTAGCATTCTTAAACAAAAACATATGCATTAGCATAGAATACCAAAAGAATTGAGTGTCAGTATCATTTTTTTGTAGGTTTGACAACCCTTCATGCATCCTCTTAGCCAAGAAAGAAGCGAAGTCATAGGTCACAGAGAAGTTAGGGTGTTGCATTTGCACCCCCATGAACATATAAGCAATGGGCATTATCGTACAAGGACTGAAACCCAAAATCTGATATAAAGAATAGAAAGTGGCCATGAAATTTTTTACAAAAAAATTAATTTGAAAGGTTCCTGGTCACTAGGGCTGATATGAAATTTTGAACCTCCTACCTTAGCCAGATGAGGTCGAAGCAACCTTGTTCTAAAAAAAGATTTCAGCTTTGCATACTCTTGCTTCATTTCCTCAAGGTTGATAGGAACCAAGTCTTCGCTCTATTCAGTCAAGTCAAAAATATGTTGGACCTATTCTCTATTAATGCTTAATAGAACCTTTCCATCATTGTCCCTGATTATCTGTGTAACAAGGTCATATCTTGCAGCCACTTCCCTAAGATGGTCTACATCATGGAATGCATTTGGTACCACCAACTTCCCCATATCATACATCCATCCATTTGAGAAAGGGTGATGCAAATTCCTCTTTCCATACCACAATCTGAATAATTCCAAGCCAGTGAAGGGAACCCTAGCATCGACAATGTTGGAGAAATTATACACTAACCCTTCCCCCAGGATTTTCCCTTGCATTAGTACCAATCCCTTCCTCCTATCATTCATTGACAAGTGCAATTGATCCAGGAAATCATCATACAGGTTTTGTTTCAAATATTCAGTCTGGCTAGAATGTTGCTTGGGTGGTTCCATCTTGGACAAACTAGGGCTTCTTTACAAGATTATAATTCAAATAGCAAGGACTAACTAGAGATAGAAAATTACAAGAGAAAACACTCCAGTTTTTCACAACTATAATTAAACCATTGCCCTAACACATTCATCAACAAGCTCACAGCACATCTAGCTAATCCTTTCCCAAATTCAAATGCAAAATGACTGGGAGGAACAGAAAATAAACTCACGGCTCTATTCACAGAACTCCCAAAATTTGGTTGCAAAAACTCGCAATTCTACCTTCAGCTTTGAAACTGCTCCATGAAATAGTTGAATGCTTTGTGATACAGACCAAGTAGGAAAATTGATTTTTTTGTTGATCAAATCATTCTAGCAAGTGTCTCATCTTCCATTAAAGTTCAATTTCATGCTGCACGAATGAATCCAACCATATTTGATGCAAATTTAAATTTGAGCTTTCAATTCTTCAGCTTGATCATATCATCGATGGCCACCTTCAAAACAAGCTGATGCAATTGGCAACACAGTGATAAGGGGACCACCTTACCATACACTATGAAGGAAGTCCACGTGGCAGTTTCCCGTGATATCGCAATCCTAAAAATGCTAATCGTGCGATGACAGGCAACCATTGTTCTTAAGCATCAATGATCTCATTCCTTTAACACAATCGCCAGCTATGTTGTTAACCTTCGAGCAGCTTTTCCAACGAGATTATAACATATCCATCGATTTAGAACATGTGCATCTCGAGAACACTTTAGTAATCTTCCCCTTAATACATTTAAAGCTGGCTAGTGTTTCCTTTACTCTTTAGGCTTTATTGCATGAGACACGTGGCACCCGCCCGTAATTTCGCAATCAACCCAAGCACTATTGCGAGATGGCAGGGAATGGCTCAAATCAAATGGCAGTTGGTCAACGATAGCAAAAATTTGATCCCCTAGATAGGACACATGGCACCCACCAGTGATTTTGTGATCCTTCAATTCCCAATCACGAGATGGCGGGCACCATTGATATCTGCAAGAAATAGATCAATGACAGCAATAAATCAACCCTTGCAAAATAAAACATTCATTAAAAGGAGAAGTGGGAATTACTAGGCGGTCGACAAATAACAACATAAGTTTTTTTCTAAAAGATGAAACACGGGGCCAACCGAGACTTAGGAAATAAAACCCTATGGAGGAAATAAAGTATTAAGTTTTAATTTTAATCTAGTGACGTAAGCCTAAGCCATTAACCCTAGTGGTCATGTCATTGACGACTTAGCCAAAGCAATTCATTAAATACAAACCATGAAATGTGTAGGTTTTTTTCAAATTCGAAGATATGGGACAAGATCTCAATCGTACCCTGCCAACTCGCAAACCTAAGGTGTCGCCATGTTATTTTTTGCGAGGTCAACAAAAGGTAGATGTGTGTCCTATATGGAATGTGGTACCAATCTCCACTATTGAACTCATAACTCATGGTTTTAGATTGACAACCAAGATCAAAAGCTAATGTAAATCTATATCATTCCCTGCTAGGTCGCAAGATGAAGATGAAGGTTGGTTAAAAGCTGCGACGTCAATGAGATTGCGATGCGTAGCTCCAGCCGTTCAGTTTGCAAAGTGCATAGGACCTATCGACATGGTAGTTAGTTTATAAGATGGATTAATGTTATTGGTCATGAGGAAGGGGTGAATGATGCTTCGTTGGATGTCAAATTGAGTTAGCCTGAGATAAACCGTTTGATCTGCCAACTCTTCAAGAGATTAGTGAGAAGTATTCAAAGTTGGAAAATGACACATGGTGGTCATTTTATCATACAACTGGTGAAGCATCAATGAATTATTCCTTACTTTTGTAGTCACGTCAATCTCAATATGTGTGAAGATGTTGTTGTCAATCATTCAGGGTGATCTTTGGATTCTCATGCAGCTCTAGTTAAACAGTGACAGTACATATGCTTCTAAATTACTAAGCATTGATGAAGGTTTCCATTACCTCATACAATAAACACAAGAGGAATTAACTGCTAATAGTGTCATTCTTGTAGCAGTTAGAGCACTTTGTGGGCTGAGTCTAATCAAGTTTGAGTGCTTGTCTGAGAAGAGAAAATGAGTAAGTCAGTAAAGAGGTATGTTCATTTGAGCTCACAAAATCTCAGTCATGCTATTCAAGAAGGTGCTTTGGTTGAAGAAGCCCAAGCTTGTGCCCACTAGATGTAGTAGAAGGTTGCAATTCCAGGACATTGTTGCTCAATTGGTAGATGACAAAGGCAAGCAGTCGGTGTGCTCTATTACTAGTGTTGGTAGGAAAATAAGGTATGGGCATGGCTCCTTTGGATGCCAACACTCGCCCATTGACCTTACGAGCAACACTTCTAATGATGTAACCAAGACCAACTCCGACTATTGTCGGTATTTACCTCTCTTCAATCATAGTCTGTTCTTTGATGACGAGGTGATAGTTGTAGTGCCATTGGTTGTTAAAACCCCAAGCGAGCTGACTGGAACCATATTTGGCAAGGACAAGAAAGAAGACGAGGCTGAGTCTACTGTATTGGGCAACAACTAGAAGCAGGTGTGTATACTGGGATCTGAGTGTTGGTAAGGGCAGGGTGGTGGGTAAATAAGAAGTTGATGTGGTGCCTTCGTGGCAATTTGGTTGCCTATTTTTTTTGCGTGGATAGCGAGAAAGGGGATTTTGATGACAATTTGTGTTCCCTTTTCTTTTAGCTTTCCCTAGTTCATGCACTATGTTTTGCATATTCAACATGTGGCAAGTTTTGAAATGAAAGTCAAATGCAATGGAGATTTTGTTCAAATAAAAATTTGTGGTGAAATTACATTTGAGCCCAAAGCTTGTTGCTCCCTCGTCATATAAAAGGGAATTCAAGGCTCATTTGTAGGGAGAGAACTGATGAAAAGCTCTAGCTAGGTTTTGAGTTGAATAAATGGGTAGAAAGATATATGTCCTTTGATTAGGAAGTGATATATGTGGTGCCATTAGCTATTAAAACCCCAAGTGGACAGAATAGAATAGATAGCCTATTTTGAGTTTTGGATGAATATATGCAAATTATCTTAAATTGTATGCAGATATGACTTATAAGCATGAATAAACATATAATTATAATATATTTTCTCTCCTTATGTGGATTTGAGTGAATTTTGAATGAAATGTTAATGATGTTGTCATTCTTCTTTTGAGAATTTGTTCAATTGTGTGTCTATTTTTTTGCTTTGATTCAAGAAAATCAATTAAATGGTTAAATGGAGTCATAAGTTTACAATTATTTACAAAGGATATGATAAGTAGTAATATATCATAGAATTGAGCTCCATAATGTAAGGTATTATATGAGTAGTCCATTCTATTAAATTCTTCGGTCATTTCTACTAACAGTAAATGGGTAACTAAATATTTAACTAGTGAAGAATAAAAGAATAATATGTAAATGGGTCACTCTCTCACTCCCTCTATCGCTCTCCCCTTAACCCTAAACCCTTAACCTTTAAACTCTAAACCCTTAATATTAGGTGTGTATTAACACATTATAAAAGTATAAATTTTTGAAGTTCTATTAGGAATTGAATGGTAAATGACGATAAAAGGGAAAATCTAAGGCACTTTAATATTTTCAACTAAAAAGTTAGAGTTCAATTAGGATTAGTGTTCACTTAGGGTTAGGTTTAGGGTTCAATTAATGTTCAATTTGGATTAGGATTGAGGATCAAGTTGGGGTTTAATTAAGGTATGAATTCAATAAGAGTTCAAATAGGGTTAAGGTTAAGGTTAGGGTTGGAGTTAAGGTTCAATTAGGATAAGAATTAGTGTTAGGGTTAGGATTAGAGTTCAACTATAGTTCAAAGTTAGGGTTATCGTACAATTAGGACTAGTGTTCAATAAATGTTCAATTAGGATTAATACTTAACTAAGGTTAGTTTTAAAGTTCAATTAGGGTTTGGGTTAGGGTTTGATTAGAGTTAGGTTTAGGGTTTAGTTAGAGTTAGGGTTAGAGTTAGGGGTAGAATTCAATTATGCTTAGTGGTCAATTACAATTAGATTTAGTGTTCAATTAGGGTAAGGGTTAGAGTCCAAATAGGGTTAGGGTTTAACTAGGGTTAGGATTAGAATAGAATAAAGTTTTGTGTTTAATTATGATATCTAGAATTTAGTATAATTTCTGAAAATGAAATGATTTGGACACAAAGAAAAATAATAGAAAAGGTGATTTTATATAGATCTTATTTATTAATTTATTCTAAAATTCTAATTAATAATTGTTTATTTAATATAAAATGAATATTTAATTGTATTGTATTGTATTGTATTAGATAATTAGTAAAACTAAATAGATAATAAATATTTTATGGATTTTAAAAATTAGAATTTAGTTTAATTTTTTTGTAATGTCAAATATTAAAATTTAAGATTGAAATACTTAATTGATTTTAAAATATTTATAATTAATGTTCAATTTATAAACTAATATTAAGACATTAATAAATATAACCCGCAACATAATGTATTAAAGATGCATCAAAGTATTTATCATTCCTTCAGCTTCACCGAACGAGACACGTGGTGCTCGCCCGTGATATCGCAATCAATAAAGAACTCACAACTTTTGATCACACGATAGCGGGAAACCATGGATCTCAACCATCGGCAATCCTGTTCGTTCAACATAGTCGCCAACCTTGTTATTAACCATCGAGCACCTTTCTATCAGGATTATAACATCTCTATTGATTTAAAACATGTGCATCTTATAATTGCTTTAGTAACCTGCGGCATAATGTATTAAAGACCCATCAAAGTATTTATCATTCTTTTGGCTTCACCAGATGGGACACGTGGCACTTACCCATGATATCGTGATCAATTGGTGGGGTCATTGCGGGATGGCGGGAACGGCTGAGATCACACGACAATTGATCTACGGCCATGCAAACTTGTCCCTTTGCAAAATAAAAACATTTATTAGTGGAGAGAGCCCAGTAGTCATCTGGGGTGCAAAATAAAAACATTTATTAGGGGAGAGGGTGCACTCAATCGTGATGATAATACCCAATCTTACCACATATTTATACTATATATTGTAAATAAACAGTCCAAATGTAAATAAAGAAAGATATTTATACAATCCAAGAAAATAAGTTAAAATGTATTTAATAAAAAATTATATATCATTTTTTTTCTTTTTAGATGAATTAAGAGTATGATTTAAAATATTTTAATTCAAATAACATAAATGATAAATTGAAGTGGGAAAACTTGAATATTATTTTAAAATTTTTTTCATATTTATATGTGTGAGATTGATCTAATATTCTAGAAAATGAATGTTAAAATATCATGAAAAAAATAGGCATAGAATGAATGTAGAAGTAAAATTATATTTGCATATATTCATAAAATAAGATCTAATAAACAAAAAATATATGCAATTAAAAATAAAGGAAAAATAATTCAACCCAAATTTAGATAAGAGAGATAATTAGATTATATGATAACTTTAAGGCTAGGGTTAAGGTTTGATTAGGATTAGTGTTTGCTTAGGGTTATGATTAGTGTTATGAATCCACAATTAGGGTTCAATTAGGGTTATGATTAGAGTTATGAATCTACAATTAGGGTTCAATTAATGTTCACTTAGGGTTTCTTTCTTGGGAGAAGTTTATTAATGAATGGTAAGTGTATTTTATAAAATTAATATGTCAAGAATTAATTTTAGATAATACTACATGTGATTTTTTTATTTTTTTTATTGGTAAAAATTTATAGTTATATTTTATTAATAATATTAAAAGATTACAAGGGCTTCACTAGAAACACAGAGCCACCCATGATGATCCAATACAAGTTCATTCTGGTAAACCAGAGGGATCAACCAGCACCAAAAAAGAATAGATTTCTGCCATTGTATCAGCTAAGCTTTCCATCTTTAATAACGCAAAATTCTAAAACATCATTCACCACGAAATGCTATTCATTAGTTTTTACTATTAGAAGATCCACCTTTTGTACGCCAAAAGCAGTCTCGCCCTCCTGCATTGCTCAATTTTCGCTTGACCATCCTTACATACCTTTCCCTACTACCTTTCCCTCTGCTCCACCACAATTTCAATACATCCCAAGCTATCTTTCCCCAAAAAAAAATTTCCCGCCTTCAAAAGACTCCTTCTTTTAAACCCCATTTCCACCAGACCTCCCACCCCTAGCTCTTCCCCTATGTGCAAAGTACCTTCGTCTTGAAGCCTAATGAGGCTAGGTAATTCCCTCATGCCACTCTACCTCTTCTTGTTGACGTAGCACCATCTTCAAGTTCTCCCACACCATTAGAATCTCCAATTTGTAGGCATCTCGATCCACGTTCCTACACCATCTCACAAAGGGTATTAGGCCTTTGTCTGTGGCCTCATCCAAATCCTCAATGCCTTCTGAAATGTTATACCCTTTACCCAGGACTGCCCATTCTAAAAGAGACTCCATTCTCCCAAGTAATTCCTCCACAAATAGTGATTTCATCACCCATTTTATCATCTCAATTTCTTCACTTAATTCAAGACCCCATGCAAAGATCATAGATGTTATGTCGACATTCATTCGGCCTCTATGAGTGGCTTCCATAAAATGTGGTCCCAGAGTCGCCAACATTGCCTCTATCACCTCGTCATGTGGATTTTTTAGCAAGTATCTCAGCCTAAACACCAACACTAGTCTGAAGAAACCTTATTGTTGAAGCTTTGTCGAGAAACCATACATCGCTTCCATTTCTCCAGCTCTCAATTTTTCCAAACTGGACAGACTTTACCCATTACCAACTCTTCTCTAGAAAGAAAAGACAAACATGACATCAATAGCTTGTAATAAATGATCCCACCACCTCAACAAAGTGACTGTCTCTTCGCTCCGTCCTCCCCCTAAAGCCGCATTTAACACTATGACGCCACTATCACCTATGTAGATCCAAACGCATTGGTTTTTTGTACTACCAAAGATCATCCTCATTTTTTTTCGTCCCGCCACCTCTAACTAAAGCAAAAAAATCCCAATTCTCAAATTTGGCATGCACCAACATCCTTTCCAAACACATATATCACCTTCCCCTTCATTGACCGTTTGTACTTAGATAGTACTTCACTTTAATCAATCGATAGATGCCCCGTCCTCTTTCGATTTCAATCTTCAGCCATTAGTGACAACTCCCCAGACAAAATTATTGCGGTGAATCCACTTGCAACTCCACATGGTGAAAATATTCCATCCTAGTTTCACCTATGATCTCAAAGAATGTTGCCCACTTGGATATGCAATCCGCTTCTTTATTACCTACTCTACGGATATGGAAAATTTCAAATTTTTCAAAAGAACTTAACATATTTATTATTTCTTGGATTGGGGCTTGCAAATGCCATGCTGAGGCTCCACCATTAATAATCACTTGAATGATACTTAGAGAGTCACCTTCCAAGATCAAATTTTTAACTCCCAGATAATTTGCCAAACATACAGCTAATAGGGTCGCCTTCACTTATGCAACATTGTTTGTGCCATCTTCCAATTTTTGAGCTCCAAAGGCAACCAAATTACCTTGACTGTCTCGAATAATTGCCCCTACACCTGAAGGCCCCAAGTTGCCCTTTGCAGCCCCATAAAAGTTTTCCTTGATCCATCCTTCTCTTGGCTTTTCCCAGACAACCTCTTTCGAAGAGACCTGCTCCTCAATAAATCTCGCCTCCACCCGTTTATGATTTGTCTTTAGCCCTAGCCATAACCTTTTCAATCTACTATCCTCCATTATGAAAGGACATTTTTGAAGGTGAAGTTGTGCAGCTGCAACATTCGCAACTTCTGTGATGACTTGATTAATTCTATTTTTGATTCTTTGAACTGGTTCTTTTTTATCTTAAAAAATCCTTCTATTCCATTCCTTCCATAGTTCCCATATCACAATTGATGGACTTGCCACCTAGACACTTGAGAAGAGGGATGAACGATAGGGGTGTGGCCATCCCTCAAAGACACCCTTCACCGAGTTTTGCCAGGGACCCTGCCACCCAAGTTTTTTCCTAAGTGAATCCCAACAAGCCGCAGTAGTTTTACAATGCAACAGTAAGTGATCCATAGATTCCTTAGTTCCTTCACATAAAACACATTTTTTTGGTTCAACAAAACCCAGCCTCTTCCTCCTTTCCCCTAAAAGGATTCACCCCTTCACTGCCAACCAAGCAAAAGCACCAGCTTTGGGCAAACATTCTTTGCTCCAACATAAACTTTTTTCCCAAAAGACTTCATCCTCCACAGAATCCAAAAGCTGATACCCAATCTTGACTAAGTAGTTCCCATTAACTGACCCACACCATACCACTTTATCAGCAGTGTTAGCCAAAAGAACTTGACGTCCCCTAAAAATCCCCTTCATTTTTTAGATTTGAATATCTGATAGCTCCTCAGAATATAAATCTTTCCATCCCCACTCCTGGCCTAGTGGGACCCTTTTTAATTCTAAATAGTCTCTAACTTTTTCACCCCACCTCTGGATAAAGAGCAACCTTAAATCCTGTATGCCTGCTTCCTCCCTTAAAATTGGGTACCTGTTCCATGAGTCATCCCAAAACTTTGCATTTAAACCATCCCCAATCTGCAAGTAATATGATTTGTTATTACCGGCCTACAAGAAACTATAAAGTTCCAAATGGTTGAGCCCTTTACCAAGTTTCTAACAGTGAAAATCTGATTATCCGACATTGAGTCCAAATATTTTTCTTTTAGGATTTTGACCCATAAAAGTTCAGAATTCGTGTACATACTCCAAACCAACTTTGCACCCAAAGCTTCATTCATCAAGTGCCAGTTTCTCATACCAGCCCCCCCTTTGCTTTGGCTCTACAAATTTTCTCCCAAGCAAGCAACAAGATTTTGTCTTGGTCATTTGATCCATTCCAAAAGAATTTCCGCATTCGCTGCCCTATTGACTTCACCACCTTCTTCGGGATTTTCAAACACATCATGAAGAAAACTGAAATAGCCGAGACCACACTTTTTAACAAGAGTAATTGACTAGCAGCCATTAGCCATTTAATTTTCCATTTGGTCATCCTACTTAAACAGTTGTCCACCAAAGCATTCCATGTCCCAACTTTATTAGCTCCCCCAAACAGAGGGATACCTAGAAACTTACTTGGAAGAGAACCAATCCGCATACCCAAAATCCTACAGATTTCAATCTATTTGGCAATTGGAACCTGAAAAAAGAAAAATTTAGACTTATGCCAATTGATACATTAACCAAAAGCCTCTTTGTATTCATCTAGAGATTCCTTCATCACCCGAGCTTCTCTAATAATTGCATCTCCCAAAAGGAAGGTTTCATCAACAAATTGTAAGTGTGAGATTGGATCTACCCCTTTCGCAACAACAATGCCTTTCCATAGCCCATTGCATCTTTTCTTTGCAATCAATCTCCCTAACGATTCAACCATTATTATGAAAAGGAACGGAGAAATGGGGTCTCCTTGCCTGATCCCCTTACTAGATTTAAAAAAACCTTGACGGCTGCCATTTAACAACACCAAAAAATGGGGGTGCTAATAAAGCTCTGAATCCAAGCCACCCAATCTTTGTAGAACCCAAACTTCTCAAGGACCTTAAGGACAAAGCTCCTATTAACTTCATCATAAGCCCTTTTGATGTCTAATTTCACCATCAAATTTTCCACTTTTTCCAATCTTACCGAATGAATTGCTTCATGAACAACAATTATCCCTTCAAAAATAGACTTGTTTGGAGAAAAGCCACTCTGCTCTACCAAGATTATCCAAGGTAGCACTTTCTTAAGTCTATTTACAATCACCTTAGAAATAATCTTATAAATTTTGTTACACAAAGAAATTGGACGATATTCCTCAAATGAGACTATCTCAGATCTTTTTGGTACCAGAGCAATGAAGGTGTCATTCAAGTCCTTCAAAATAAAACCATTTTCCCTTGAGTCATCAATCACTTCCCAAATGTCATGTGCTAAGATACCCCAAAATTTTTGATAGAAAAAAGCTAGGAACCCATCCGGCCCAAGAGCCTTATCACCCCCTAGACCAAAGACTGCCTTTGTCACTTCTTTTAGCGAGGCTTTTTCCATTAACTTAGCATTTTGTACAACAAATACCACACTTGGAATATTCTCCAAGATCTTCCACTCTTGACTTTCTTCAACATTTTCCCCCTTGCATAGCCCAAAAAATAAATTAACAACTTCTTTGATTATGAGAGTTTCATCTGACAATACATTCCCATCATTGTCCTTAATTGAGAAGACCTTGTTGCTAGCCCTGCGCACTTTCACTGAGTTGTGAAAAAACTTAGTATCTTTAACTTCTTAGAAAAAATATTTTTAAAAGACTCTCTGTTCTTTTAGAAATTGTAGTTTCTTGAAAAAGATATGGGATTTACTTCCAAACCTTTCAGGAGCGTTTCTCTACCAATCAGCCACTAGCTCCTAGAAGCCTTCTGCCCTCAACCACATTGCCTCAAACTTGAAGGGCACCTTACCGGTGTTAACTCCTCTTGTATTCTCAACCCTATCGAATAGTGATCCGATCCAATTATGGGAGTTACCTCTGCTTCACACAGCCATTGTTGTGCAGCCCAATCCCCAGCCAAAAAGAAATGATCTAGCTTCTCCGCTATGTTTAGAAAACCAATTCTTCTATTTGTCCAAGTAAATTCTCCATTTCTAAACGGAATTTCAATAAGGCCATTCATCAAAACAAAAGCACTAAAGTCCCTTTGGCTTTGACTATCCCAACACACCCCACCAAGTTTGTCAGACGGTTTTAGGATGGCATTAAAGTCCCCACTTATCAGGAACATTCTACCACTTTCTTGGCTTAGAACATCGAAGAGCTCTTGCCATAATTGGTTTTTCTGGGCAACTCTCATGGGGCCATACACATTAAGAATGTGAAATTTGGCTCGTAATTGCATTGACTCTACACTGACCCATTGCCAGTGCCTTTCTTCTCGCATCATTCTAAAATTTACAAGAGATTCATCCCACATAACTCCAAGGCCACCTGAAGCCCCTATAGCCCCCGAGAGATAGCCTTTCCATCTATTAAAATGTTTTAGGAAGCAATCAAAATCCTTTTCCTTTATTTTCGTTTCTTGGAGTAACACTAAACCTGGCCTCGTTTGATCAAAACAGCACTTGATCAAACGTATCTTGTCAGGGGCAGTGCAGCCCCTGACATTCCATGAAAGGATTTTCATGGCTTTTAGGAAAAGGCATATCCTTTTCCCGATCTCAATTTTCTTTGACCTACTGCATTCCCCGCCATTTCAAGGTGCATCTTGTTTGTTTTAGGACCTTGTCTCCTCTTCTCACCCACCTTTACCTTGCTATTTTGGGCTGAGGCTTGTTCAATAGACCTCATCTCCACTATGTTGATTTGATCATTTAAACCCAGCAGATCTTCCCCACCATGCTCCTCCTCTGAATCTGTATCTGAGACCGAATCTTCCAAAGAACCCCCACTATCTTTGACCCCTTCAAAAGCACTATCTAAATTTTGAATAGGAGAGATTGGAATATCTTTAAATACTACTCCAACTGGGCCAAGAGGGTTGTCAACTTCAATATTCAAAGGAGCCTCATGCTGCTCTTTCCTTTCTTTTATTGAATCATGTTGAAGATAATCTTCATCCGGATTTTCTACCCGACCATGTTCCACAACATTAGTTGTGCCCTGTACTGAACAACCGCCTAAATCTTCCCTATGATGTGGGGAGAGTTATTTTGCGTATATCTCTAGCTCAAAGTCCCTCTCACTATTTGAGGCCTTCAAAATACTGTTAGGGGTGGCAAGAGTTAGCTCTGTTTCCACAAGTTCACTAGCCCTTGAAACCTCCCTCATAACAAGCCCTTCAAAAACTTGATTTTGATATTTCACTTCACATTCACCTTCATGAATCAACATAATTTCCTATTTTCTCCTTATTCCCCATTCCAATGGGTCCATTTCACCCTCTTGATTTAAAGATTTCATTAAGGGCTCCAATGAGCCCCACTCTATGTTCGTTCTCCACTCTTCCACTGCCACTACCTCTATGAGAGCTACCACTTCCTCCGCAGTAAGATTTTGAAGAGCACCTTTCCCTTTTGCAACGTTTACTTCCCCTAGTCCACTCCCACTAGGCCAAATATGATCTTCCACCACCAAATTTTGACACCACATGCCTTCCCCAGAATTTAGCTCTATCATTTTCGATAGAGGGTGGATTATCTGTCTTAGAATGCATATCCTTGGAAACATACTACAATGTTATTTTTCTACCACCACCTCCGACTTTACAAAGATACCCAATTTGTTGCCAATTTTTTTAAGGGTTTCCTCATCCTAGTATTATTGAGAGATATTTTTCAAACTGATCCAGAATGGTATCTCCTTTGTCTTTTCCATATTAGGATCAAAATTTGGAGCCCAATCTACAATGAATAATCCTCTGCCTTCCATTATGAAAGGGCCACTATTTAAGATCCACTCCTTCCCCTGCGGTGCTTGACAAACTACCAGATAAAAACCATTCTCCAAGGTTTTTTATTTCACACCCTTTACCCCAGTTTGCATCACACCACTCCTTCACTTTTGTGAATGTTGGCCAATGCCCACCCCACTTCATAAAAAATGCATGAGCCTTAAAGACACTAATAGAATCATTCCATTCACTATTATCTATCAAAAGGCTAACCATTGTAGTATGGAGAAAAATTTTCAGTACCTGATTTGATTCTCCCTTCTCTGTCTAATTCTTTGGCTACCAGAACTTCTTTTCCAGATTCCTGAATTCCACACATCTCTTTGAATACATGGTTTGAAACCTTTCTTCACTCGCCACTCCCTGTGCATTCATGAGGGAAAATTCTTTAAAACCCCTATTTCAGTCACATTGGTTCACCGAAGCCTGCCAAGGCTTGTTAGACACACAATGCCTCCCTGCTTGAAAATTACTCCCTCTTTGCCTATTCAAAGGCCATCGAGCTTTCCTTCCGCCATAATGCAATCCATGATGCCTGTAAAAGCTCTGGTTAGACCGTTGCTCCGCCATTTGAAATTCACTACATGTGATTTTTCATATGGTATTAAATTGTAGATTAAAATTGATAATAGATTTCCTTCCTTCTTTTCCATTACATAAGCTACCATAATATATGGCCTTAATTAAAATCCTATTCATATTTTTTAGCTTTTCTAGACTATACAACATGACATCCAACAAAAAAAATTGTTATGCATTTTTTCCAAGCACAAATCCTTAGAATTCTTAATGTGTTACTTAGGTTAATTCTTTATTGCAATAAATAAAATACACACTAATATATATATTATGGATTTGAGGGAAAATATTAAAATATTTATATATATAGAAAAATTTAAATGCAAGGGATTCAAGTACATACCTTGGCTTTTGTTAATGTTGATGAAGATACAAATCTTGATAACGTGCCAAATTTGATGACATGATGATATAAAAAATTGGAATATCTTTGCTCTATGTGGCACTTGAAATTTTGTACAAAACTATAACTAACTCTACATCAAATTTGTGACTTTCGACCTATATATTTTGCATCAATAAATATGATCTTTGACACATGCCTCCTAATCTAGCATACAATATGTACTTAAATGCTCAAAATAGTTGGGAGTAGTGTTAAGATTGGTGGATTTTTGGGAAGGTCCAATGCTTCACCTTTGTATCTCTCCCTATGATAGAGGTAGAGATGAATATAGAATGAGAGAGGAAAAGGGATAAAAATAGATAGAGATATAGAGAGAGCTATAGGGAGAAATAAATATATAGAGAGATAGGGAGATATAGGGGGGATATATATATATAGAGAGAGAGAGAGATGGAAACATAGAGATATAAGGAGATATAGAGAGAGGGGAGAGAGAGAGAGAGATGAGTAGAGAAAGACAAATAGAGATGGAGAGGGAGATAGAAATAGGGGGAGATAGAGAGAGAGAAAGAGAGAGGGAAAGATAGATAAATGGGAAGAGAAAGACATAGATCAGGGAAGATAAAGGGACAAATAGGTTGAGATATGAAGATAGATAGGGGTATAGTGAGGGAGCAAGAGATTAGGGAGAGATGGGGAGAGATAGCTTGAGAGGGACAGAGAAAGGGAGAGAGATATGCAAAGGAGGGAGAGATAGAAGGTGGGGAAGAGGGAGATATATGTAGACAGGGGGAGAGAGGGAGAGCGAGAGGGTGAGGCTAATTTTTTAGTTTAAATTCTATAAAATATTCAATAAATAATAATATAAATATTATAAGAATTATATAATTTGTATTTTAAATTACACACTATATTTTATTTTTTGAAAAATATGTAATTTTTTAACCATTTTCCTATATATTTAGTATTAAGATTTTTACATCTTTTAACAATTCAATATATAATACAAATAAAATATAGTTAATAATCTAATTAACTAGCATACCTATATTAATTAATAATATATGTAAAACATGCTGAGAGTTATCTCTATCAAGATGCCTATTGACTTGAAACCCTTAAGGAAAATTTCACAAGAGAAAAAACCATTGTCAATAGAATTGGAGCAAAGATTTATCAATCAATTATTGCAACATTGAAGATTATATCATGATGTTAAGATTTATGTATGTTCATGCATGTTTTTGAGCTAGCACTATTATGTAGGTTTCAAGTTTCAAGAAATAATTCAAGCATCAAGATCTATCAATAAATCAAGTCATTTCATTAAAGATCCAATCCTTGGGTAATTGTTTAGACTTCAATCCTCCAAAGGTGGCCATTAAAGGGTTTGGTGAGGTACAACAAGCTTTTTTCATTCATCAATTCCTTCATTTTATCATTATTTCATTATAAAATTTTAATTACCAAACTATGGTTTGACCAAGGAAAACCCTTATCCACCAAAAACAAACATTTTTCTCCTCACATTTTTTTTTCAGGTTTATAGGTGAAGAAGGATTGAAATTGGGCCAAAAGTGCAATTTTGCAAAGTTTTCAAAGTTGTCATCAATGTTTTCAAGTCATGGAAACTCACCCACATAATTTATTTTCATCCTTTTGACAATCAAACTTAGAGAAATCAGAATCTAAGATCCAACATTAGAGGAATGCAAAAAGAATTTTCAAAACACTGTACAAAAACCCATTCACCTCAGAAAATGAGTCCTATTAGGACACTCTACAACATTTTTGGAGCCAAGTCATAGCATCTTAACTTTCTTAGATCTATTGGTTGATTTTTGTTTCTAATATTGTTATCATAATACTTCACATTCCAAGTGGTAGATCTCATAAGTTTGATTGGTTATGCACTTTTATTCTTCTCCCAAAACTATTGTCACTCATTTTATCACTTTTCTATTATAAGGAAGTTAGGGCAGCATAGTGTCCAAAAACCTAGGATAGAATCAACTTAAGGGTTGTAAGTTAATTCTAATCATTTGTGGCATTATCCCTCTTCCTAATGAACATGAAAAAGGTAGTTTTTTATTAGGTGGACACCCCATTTTTCTTTTGGCATAGGTCCCTACTTTTTAGGTCTCTTATCCATCTCCCCACTTTTCCATTATTTAGAGAGATTTCTTATGAAATCACCATCTTCCTTTGCATTTGAGAGGGGAAACTCCCTCATATGATCTTATTTTGGATATTTGGATATACTTTTAATTTAAATAAAAAGAAACCCCAAAAAAAAAATGTACAAGTGTTATTATGGGTTTTGGCTTGCTTAAAAATTAATGGAATGTATTATAGATATCAAAGACTATGCATATGAGCTTCATAATGATTATAGGTTTTAAATGGTAACACATCCAAATCAAGATACCAAGAACTGAATATGTTTTCAAAAGTAACTCATTGAAGACTAAATATTTGTTATCACAAATAGGATTAAGGATAACAAAGGTCATCACCAACTTAATGTACAAAAAGATTAATGATGACACATTATAATTTCTTTCTTCTAAAAATTTTCTTTTTCAAAAATATCTTTAGTTTTCTCAATGAAATATAAAGCATTTTCTTTCATTTTATCCACCCATTTCTTAGTTACCTTTCCATATGATTGGTATTTGTGCACACTTTCTATAACTCCTTTCTCAATTATTTCTTGAGAAATAATAATTATAGAGGCAAGGGCCAAATCTATGGGTAAGGAAAATGTATCCATAATGGACCTAAGATAACATTTCAAAACTTGCACTTGTTGTTTGAGTTGATCCTTCATGTGCTTCTCTTTCTCTTTCCTTTGAATAATTTGGATATGGACACTTGAAATTTGTGCCTATCACCTTCATGTTTTGAAAGGCCAAGATCTACCTTGGTGATGTTCAAATCACTTTCATCATCTTCATCTATATTTTCTATGAAATGGCCTAAGCCAATTAGATGCACATATTCCCTGATGAAGAATCAGTTGTCAAATTTGATGTAACTTTGGTCTTCCTTAACTTAGTAGATCTCTAAATTAGGTTGTAAACTATGTAAAATTTGAGATAATTAGCTAAGCAGTTCTTCTTTTCTTTATCAATTTTTTTTAACCATGAAGATACAGGAGTTTATAAAGAGCTTGGAATGTTCATAACTAATGGATCAAATGATGCAAGTAGCTTAGAGAGAAAAAAGAAAGAAGTATCTTCTAGAATTGCATTGGTAGTCAAAAAATATGGATGCTTTTCTATAGGAGGAGAATGGGGTATGTCAAAAAAGATATGGAGTATTTCCATATTTTAGAAGTATCTTCATCATCAACACCTCCTTGTATGCTTTTATAAGAACTGGTGATTATAATAGAAGCTTGAGATATGGAAGAGGAAGAGGAATAACTTTCTTATTTTCCATTTTCCTCTTTGATATATCATATTTGCTTGGATATATTGTAGTTGTGGCTTTGATTAATTTCGTTCCTTACCTAATCTTATGATCCCTCGAGAATATGAGCATTTCTCTCATCAATTTACCTAACTTTTTCAACCACCCAAACAATAGGCGGAAAACGTTGTATCTAAATGTTTTTAAAATATATGGGATCAATAAAATTTATTCCATCATATTCAATTCCTTCTACATGAAATCTTTGGGTAAGTGCAAAAATATGGGAGGCCAAAAAGGGGGCTTAAGTGGCCACTTTTTTTCTGAAATCAAGAAATACTAACCTTGGATGTGAAATTGAGGATAGTTACACTCAAAATTTTGAGATGCAACAAAAACAAGGATTGAAGTGCTCAGACTCTACTTTCTAAACTACTAATTTATTTTTAAAATGGTTTATATTAAGGGGTTCAAAAGAGGGACATACATTTTTTTTAATTTTTGTACATCCCTAGCATAGTGAACTTTTTTTAAGCATTTTTAAATTGCTTCGATGAAAAAGTAGCTAACAATATGTAGTTGATCCACATTTTTCCTTAATGCTGCTTAGTTTTGGGGCATAATATGTTTTTAAAACCCTTCAAAAATGGTAATGGTGAAATAGATCCCAACTAAGGCATTAGGTAAACACAAGGGTTTAAGATGAAGACAAAGCTAAAACCCCACCCCTAAGAAATTTCCCAACACCATGAAAGACCACTGACATAAGGTAGGGCATGAGTGAAACAAAATTTGAAGTTCCACACAACAAGCATTGGATAATTTTATATTAATAGTTTGTCCTATCACAAACATAAAAGGTGAGCACAATAAATAACATATATTTTCCCATTTAATGTGAAGGATTTTCAAAAAGTTTTAGTGTTCAACTATTGGTCCATTTTTGTTCAATATAAGTTATATTTTCAATCATTATGTGTTGTTTTAATAACAACAAATAGATTTTTTTTGTTCAACTAGTAGTCCATATGTGTTGAATATAAAAGGTAGAGATATCAAAGATTTATGGTTATCAATAAGTATTTGGTCCACTTAGGTTGTATTTTAATTTTAATTTAAATAAAAATATCATATTCTACAAGCAACAAATGATATTTTTTTGGTTCAACTTTTGGGGGTTCCATGATTAAGTATTAGTCGAACCTTTAAAAAGTCAAATTTTAGACACTTCTCAAAAGATCTGTCAATGTGGGGAGTTGCATGATGAGTCGCACCTCCAAACCTTAGTTATAGATAAATAAGAGACCAGTCTATATTTTTTTTAAAAAATGAAGGTTCTGCGATATTCCAGACAATTGCTAGATCCTGAGAAAGTTAGCATGCACGACTACTGGGCCATCTCCCCTAAAGGAATAAGGGGACATCACTAGGTCGACAACAAAAAATGACATAAGTTTTTTTAACGAGGGAACACGGGACCAACAAAAGACTTAGGAAAAATAAAGTCAGGAAAAGGAAATAAAACAATAAAACAAAAGGGGGCCCAACCTAAATGTACGAAGTGATGGGGCTTAAGTCATTTTAAATCCTTCCCAAAAAGTAATGGCCAAATAGATCCCGTCTAAGGTGTAAGATAAACACTAGGGTTTTACATGAGGACGAAGGTAAAACCCCATCCTTAGGCTTTTCCCAAACACCATAGATGACCAAAGACACAAGGCAGGATAAACAGAACACAGAGAACAAAACTTTGAAGTTCCATCACTACCCATAACCCTTAACCCTTAAACCCTCTACCCTCTCTCTCTCTCAAGTCTCTCCCTCCTACCCCTTCTCCCTTTCTTAGGTATTTTTGTCACTCACTCACTCCCTCTATCTCTCTCCCATCCACCCTTAACCTTAAACCCTTAAACCTCTCACCCTCTACCCTTAACCTCTCTCTCCTCTATCTCTCTCCACTCTCTCTCTCCTCTCTCTCTCTCAAGTATCTCCCTCTCTCTCCCCTTAACCCTTAAACTCCTCTACCCTCTACCCTTAACCCTCCCTTCCTTTATCTCTCTCTCTCAAGTCTCTTCCTCCTAGCACAACTCCCTCTCTGAGGTCTCTCTCTCTCTCTCACTCACTCTCTCTCTCAAGTATCTTCAATATCCTACCCCCTCTCCCTCTCTTAGGTCTCTGTCTCACTCACTAGTCACTCCCTCTATCTCTCTCCCCTTAATCCTAAACCCTAAACCCTTAAACCTTAAACCCTCTACCCTCTACCCTTAACCCTCTCTCTCTCACTCTCTCTCTCTCAAGTATCTTCAATATCCTACCCCCTCTCCCTCTCTTAGGTCTATGTCTCACTCACTAGTCACTCCCTCTGTCTCTCTCCCCTTAACCCTAAACCCTTAACCGTTAAAACCTCTACCCTCTACCCTTAACCCTCCCTTCCTTTATCTCTCTCTCTCTCTCACTCACTCTCTCTCTCAATTATCTTCAATATCCCCCCCTCTCCTCTCTTTGGGTCTATATCACTCACTAGTCACTCGCATCTCTCTCCCTTAACCTACCCTAAACCCTTAAGCCTTAACCCTTAAACCCCTCTGCCTCCTTCCTTTATCTCTCTCCACTCCCTCCCTCTCTCTCTGTCTCAGGTCTCTCCCTCCTACCCCTCATCCCTAAACCCTCAACCATAAACCCTTAAACCTTCTATCCTCTACCCTCAACACTCTTCCCCTCTCCCTTCCCCTCTCTCTCATTTTCCCTCTCCCTTTCCCCATCTCTCTCTATCTCTCTCTCTCTCCCTTCCCCCTCCTAATTCTCTCTCTCCCCCTCTCTTTGTCTCTCGCTCTCTCTCTGTCTCTCTCTCTCACTCTCTTTGTTTCTTTGTCTTTCTCTCTCTCTCTCTCTCCCACTCCCTCTCTCTCTCTCTCTCCCCCTCTCTCTCTCTCCCTTTCCCTCTTTCTCCCTCTTTAGAAAATTCCTATTACCTTTTTGATAGGTTAATTATGATTTGATTAGATGGGTTATGAAGCACTTATTTCAAACAAATATCTTTATGAAATAAGTATATTGGCATGAAATTAAATATGATTTGTATTCCAATGTAAAAACTACAAAGAATGGAAATAATTCTTTCAACACATAAACTATTATGTAGTAGTCAATTAAAATGAAAAAGCTTACTCTATATTAGTTAGGATACACAACTAAGAAAATGATCTAAAGTTACTTATTTATCCTAGAGGAACTAAGTATATAGTATACAAAGAAAACCAACAACCTACTACCCCTATTTTGAAGGAGTTTAGTTTTCTCCCCTTCCTGATCTCGCTAATATTGTCTAATTATTTTAAAGAGATGAAGGGTCATAACACAACTTTATTCAACCCAGTAAATAGCTTGGTTAATGAAACTTGACAAAAGCAACAAAACAATTGGTACATTTGGCATTTCATGTTGAATGAAGAGTGGTGATAATAATCTACTTATAGTTTAATAAAACACTATTTTTATAAGAAGGATTGACATTAGAAAGATAAGTGTTACTTATATTTTAATAAAACACTATTATAGTTTTACCAACATATACTATTGTATGCTTGCATGGCTTCTTAGTTAATATATGGGGAGAGAAAGAGAGAGAGATAGAGATATATGGGAAGAGAGAGAGATGGAGATATATGGGAAGAGAAAGAGTGATGGATAGGGATAGGGAGGGAGAGATGGAGAGATAAGAGGAGATAGAGAGGGGGAGAGAGAAAGGATACATAGGAGATAGAGAGGAGGAGAGGGAGATAAAAGAGAAATAGAGATAGAGATATAGAGTAGGAGAGATGGAGGGAGAGATGGAGTGAATGAGAGAGAAAGGGGGGAGAGGGAGAGATGGCTCAATAAATAGAGGGGGGGAAGAGGCAGGAGTGACATAGATAGTGGGAGATATAGAGATATAGAGAGCGATAGGGAGAGATATATCAATCACCCTTCCTATATCTCTATCTATTCATCCTTATCTCTTTATCTCTCTACCCTTCTCTATCTCTTTGTCTCCCTTTCTATTTGTATGCTTGTCATTATCTCCCTCTCTCTCTATATATTTTCTTCTCTATATTTATCTGTCTCCTTAAGTGTGGAATGGGTACATTGAAGAGGTCTTAGAGGAGAATTATCATATCTTTAATCAAATGGCATGCTACCTTGAGCATAACTCCCCAAGGACACATGCCATCCTTGGATTGTTGACATGAAACAACCAATCAAAATTTAGTTTATCTATCTCATATTAATATATATTACTATTGTATTAAATATATATTATATTAATTATATTTTGTATTATATAAAATTATACTTATTATTAATTATTAATTATAATAATTTTATACGTATTTAATAATTTTGTTAAAGAATGTAATATATCATTATAATAAGTTGAATAATTATATTATTTATTATGTAAAATATAGCTAATATATACTTAACTATATTCTAGAATATTAAAACCAAGCTAAATGGCACCAAAATTTTTAACTTAATTAACATACTATAAAACCAAACGTGTGAAACCAGGTTGTAGCTCGTTAAATTGGAGAAGTGAAAGGTCAATACCAGCGTCGAGGAAGAGTATGGAGTAGTGAAAACAAGGTCAATTCCAGTGCCGAGGAAGAGTTTGGAGTAGTGAAAACAAGGTCAATGCCAGCATCGAGGAAGAGTTTGGAGTTAAAACAAGGTCAATACCAGCGCTGACGAAGAGTTTGGAGGAGTGAAAACAAGGACAATATTAGCGCCGAGGAAGAGTTTGGAGGAGTGAAAACAAGGTCAATACCAACGTCGAGGAAGAGTTTGAGGGCACTCATGAAAAATCAACAACCAAGGGGCAATGAGTACTGTAACTTTGGCACCCCCATTCTCTTTAACCTTCAAATTTTCATGCCTAGTTTCCAAAGATCTCCTCGTACATTAGCACCCCCATTCTCGTAAAATGGTATAAGATAAGATAGAAAAAATAAAATAGCTTATACAGAACATATCCACCTACAATCCCATTCAGGTATTTTAATAAATTCCTTGAATTAAACCTAAAACGACAATCATACACACCACAACAGTGAGATGAATGAAACAACCCTTCATCAAGTTTTCAAAATTCAGATATGGTTGTACAATGGAGAGACATGAGTTTGAATTAATCATATCAATTCAAATGCCAGTACTGTCATAAAACATCAAATCCCCATGAATTCAAAACCTAATACAGAATGACTCCAAACCTAAATTGCATTTTCCCTAAAATCATTAGACTTTACAATTTGCTCTGCAACTTCATCTAGACTTGACCAAAAATATCTAACTTGCTAACCCATACTTCTGGCCTTGAAATCCTTCTTATAGAAAAAGGAGGAGCAAACAAGCATCGGGCTAGAAAGCACACGTGTTACCAACCAATTGGACCACCTTGTGATATTCCAAAAATTATAACATAAGCAATCTCCCCAGATAATCTTCTTGTTCATCGTGCCCGTTGAGAATGGTTGATGTAGCAACAAAAAACTTCAAGAATTATGCACCTAGACTGTCACCAAAAAAAATAGGAATATATTGTAACTGCAACAGCTAATTTGTCAGCCGTTAACAGCCTACTCCTTTTCACTCTTCCTCAGTTAAATATACATTTACCCATTTCTAGTACTCTTCATCAGTTGGCCAATCAAAATTGATCACCTCATTCACCTTGACACTATAAGGTTTGTACTTAACTGCCACTTGATTCACTTCTCTTTCAAAAGACTCCAAGAATGAGCTAGTGCTAATGATTTTGTCCATACAGCTCACCAATAAATCATAATCTGAGATACCCTATTTTTTAGTGTTTTGTAGTCCAAACATGATATAAAGGGGCTCTTACACTTTTTGTGATTATTGTACCTTGTGTAAGAGGCCCCATAGATACTATTGTAATTGTAGGATGCATGAATAGGGCGTAGGATGAGAAATAAAGAAGGTATAGCTACTGTCCTCAATAGTTTTGTGAAGAACAACATGTGAAATGAGAGGTTCAAGCCTAGGTTTCAACAAAAAATGTATGGGAGATCTGATTTTATAAATTTTTATCCATGTACAGACCTAATGGGTTGTTTCTGAACACTGAATATAAATGATATACATACAGACACACAAGCACATATATACATATATATATGCATGTATGTATGTATGTATGTATGTATATGTATTTTTAAATGTAAATGTAAATGCAATTACTGGATGCTCTCCTAGAACAATAAATGCAACATATCATCAAAGAAATCTATATCTATGTATATAAATGTATATTTCTAAATGCAACTGTAAATGCAAAGAGCATATGGTTTTGTAGTGTTATAGATACAACATATCAATAAATTAATGTAATTGAAATTCTAAAGTCTTCAACACATATAATATGAAATCAATCAAACTATTAAACTACATGAGAAATAAATGAAAATAGTAAATGCATATGTATGTGTATTTGTAAATGTAGGTGTAAAATAAATAAGAATAATGAAAATTATAAAAAAATACAAGGAAAGTGTCGGTTTCTTTTTTACTACTAGAAAATGAATGCAACTTAGATCAGTGCCATATATCCATTGCAGGAGTCGAATTTATAAGTATTTAAAGGTTTATAACAGATGTAATAGATAACATGCAAGGTCCCTGACAATATTGCATTACAATTTCATCAATATGTATTCTAACCATATACTACTTATCAAATCCTTATACAAAACATATCTGCCTATAATCCCAATCAAGTATTTTAATTAATTCCTTGAATTAAAGCTAAAATAGAATTATACACACCACAACAGTGAGTTGAATGAAACAACCCTTAGTTATTTTATTCAAGGTTCAGATATGCACATACAATGGAGAGACATGATCTTGAATTTATCATTTCAATTCAAATGCTAATACAGTTATGCAACATTAAATCCTTATGAACTCAAAACCTATAACAGAATGACCTAGAATCCTAAATTGCATTTCTCTCTAAAATCATATGTATTTACAATCTACTTTGCAACTTCACCTAGACTCGATCAAAATTATCTAACTCGCTCACCTATACTTCTGGCCTTGAAATCCTTCTTATAGAAAATGAAGGAGCAAACAAGCTTCGGGTAGGAAAGTACACATGTCATCAGCTGATTTGAGCACCTGATGATATTCCAAAAATTGTTACAACTACAATCATCCTAGAGCATATTCTTGTTCATCACGCCAGCTGAGGAAAGTTGATGCAATAACAAAAACCACAAGAAAACCTCGCCGAGAATGCCATCAACATAAAACTAGAATCATTGTAACTGCAACATTTGATTTGCCACCTGTCAATAGTCCACTCCTTTTACTCATCATCATTCAAATACTTAGCTACCCAATTATGGTATTCTTCATCAGTAGGCCAGTCAAAATTAGTTACCTCATTTACTTTTATACTATAAGGCATATACTTTACCACTACCTGGTTTGCATCTCTTTCAAAAGACTCCAAGAATGAGCTGGTACCAATAATCTTATCCATACAACTCACCAACAAATCATAATCTGAGTCATCACAAATTAATTTAATTTGGTTATTGATGACCTTATTTTCTTGATCCTACCATTGTTGGAGTGTTTTGACTTTCCCCTGCTCATCAATTATACTAGGTAACAATGTGTTACCCCAATCATCAAAATTCTTCACCAATTCTTTAATCTTCCTACTCAAATCATCTGGTAGGGTTTGAAAACCTTGTAATGATTTGACTAACACATAAGTAGGCTTCAATGATTGGGGCCTATTATTTATATCAAACCTTGAGGCTTTATTCATGATATCCATATCATTTTCCCTAGGGATCCATTTTTCAATTATTTGTACTACTACCTCTTGATCGCTATCAATATTCTTTATTGCTTCCAACAATAAAGAATATAAAGAATGTATAGATGGAAATTTATTATCTACCCTTTCATTTAAGTGCTCCAAAACAGTAGTAGCAATCTCTTTTTCCTTTGAAAGAAAACCATCCTCTCTTACCCTTAATGATGTCTATAATTCATCAATTTTATGTGCAAGCTGATTCTTCGTTGGATCAATAGAGCACTCTATTTCTTCATCAATTTGTTCTAGAGGAGGGGTGAGAGCAAGTTTTTGAATGGGGGACCTAGGTGTGGAAACATTTGGAGAAGCATGAGGCATTAACCCTACTGAGGGAGATAATGTATTGGTTCCTAGAGCATTTGATGTTTCCCTAATCTCTCTATACCTGAACCTTTCCACTTCAGTTTGCAATTCAACATTCCTTTGTTGCATTTTACTATATTCTTCAATCAGAATGTTATACTTCTCCACTAGGCTTTTCCTTTCAGCCTCCTCCCTTTCAGTAGTTTTTTGGTCCAACTTGGCCACATTCACAGTTAAACTAGTGGTCTTAGTGGTTGAAGCCTTTGAAGCTCTCGTTATTATTAATCCTCCTTTTAAATTTGGATTAATATCGACAATATCTAGTTTTCTCCCTTGTGGATCCAATGCCCAAATTGCCAAGGTCTCATATTCCTCACTGAAGGAAGAGTTTTGCAATGTTGCTTTAACTTCTTCTTCAGAATCTTGAAAAGGATTCTTGGACTTCATAATAGCATTAAAAGCCATTGTATCTGCAATTTCCCATTCAAGAAAAATCAATACACTAGCCTGACTCACTAGTTGTCTTCCTTCTTTAGCAGTGATGTTCTTGAACTCTTCCATTAGTTTAGCTTTTATTTCTTCATTATTCTCTTGGTCTGACCTGTCAGGCCTTAGTTCCCTTCTCTCCCTGCATTTATTTTGATACTCTTCAAATTTAATTCTCCATGCCAATTGCAAGAATACAAGAGTCTTTACAAATGTATTATCATATAAGAACTCCTTGCATGCTTTCATTCGTGAATCTTGTAAACTTTTACCTTTCATATCCAAATTGGATAAAACCAATTCAGCTAACCTAGGAGGGGAAGGCATACCATCCTGCATGTCCTGATCAGTAATAATAATTTCATCTGTCAAATCCTCATGTGGGTGATTAGTTCTTTGCCTCTTAGGGCTTGGCTCAGATAGTGGTGATGGGGGACTATCTTCTTCCAAATATTTTAAATCAATGATCTTGACTGCCCTAGGTACTTTGAATTTGGACCTAGTCATGGAGGGGCCTTCATTATCTGCTTCCCCTTTCTGTCTATTTCTTCCTCATCATTGCTACTATCCTTTTTCCTTCTATAGATGGGTTGTTTTTCTGTAGGCTAGTATATTGACCTTGTTTCAATTGGCCCAACACTTTGTCCTTACATACCCATACTTAGCCTTAAATTTATCTTCTTGGTTCTCAAGGTATCCATAATCTCCTTGAAATTCTTCATTAGAAAATCAATTTTCTTATAGTATGGAGTGAACTCCAACAGTGGATCATATTTCGGATCCATTTCATGCACAACATCCAGTAGCTTACTATAAGCTATCCACTTCTCTTTGTTCAACTCCTACTTATTTAGATCAAATTCATTTATGATCAAGTCTTTAGGGAAGTTGAACTCATGTGTGAATTTTCCTCCTTTTATTCTTTGTCTGAAAAGAGAAAAGAAGCCTTCAGGATCATGTTGTCATCTTGGACCAAATCTCAAATGGTAATCAGCAAAGAATTTATCAAATGTGTCCAGCCTCTCTTTGAAAATGTAAAGTCAGAAAACATTGTATAATCAGGGAAGAACGTTCCCTTTCCCCTTCCAATAAGGTTGTCTTCATGAATACAACCCATATACCACATAACTTCTACAAACCCTATTATTGGTGGCACATTGTATGGAAGAATGTGAGGGGTTCCCTGAAATACATATACTCTCAAGACAATGTTGACTGGGTATGGGATAACATCACCCCAGTTATGTAAAACCATCAATTCTGGCTTCCTCCTCTTTGGCCTGAGGAAATCATGTACTTCCTTAGGGATCTTAGGTAAATTCACCACCAATCTAGTCCTTAATCTAGAAGCAAAACAATTTTCAAATTGCACATAACTAGGGTTTTATTTATTACAAGATAAATCTGCAACCCATATCTGTACTGACAATCTTTCTCCATTAATTGATTGCCTTAAGTTCATCTTCTTAGAAAATAAATCAACATTCTTAAACAGAAACATATGCATTAGCATAGAATACCAAAAGAATTGAGTACCAGTATCATTTTTCTATAGCTTCGACAACCCTTCATGTATCCTTTGAGCCAAGAAATAAGCAAAGTCATATGTCACAGAAAAGTTAGGGTGTTGTATTTGCACCCCCATGAACATGTGTGCAATAGGAATTACTGCACCAGGATTAAAACCCAAAATCTGACATAATGAATAGAAAGTGGCTAGGAAAGGGTTGGTAAAACTATTTAATCTAAAAGGTTCCTAGTCACTAGGGCTGATATGAAATTGTGAATCTCCTACTCTAACTAGATGATTTGGAAGTAGCTTAGCCCTAAAAAGAGATTCTAGCTTTGCATACTTCTGCTTCATTTCCTTAAGATCGATAGGAACCAAGTCTTTACTTGGCTCACTCAAATCAAAAATCTGTTGGATATCATCTCTATTAATTTCTTATAGCACCCCTCCATCATTATCCCTAATTATCTGTGTGATGGGGTCATACCTCACGGCCACTACCCTAAGTAAGTCCACATCAAGGAATACATTTGGTACAACCAACTTCCCCATGTCATACATCCATCCATTTGAAAATGGGTGAGGAAAATTCCTCTGTCCCTACCACAATCTGAACATTTCTAAGTCGGTAAGTGGAACCCTAGAGTCAGCAATGTTGGAACAATAACACACTAACCCCTCCCCTAGGATTTTCCCTCGCATCAACACTACACCTTTCCTTCTATCATTTGTTGATAACAGAAATTGATCCAGGAAATCATCGTACAAGTTTCTCTTCAAATATTCAATGTAGCCAAAGTGTTGCTTGGGTGGTGCCATCTTGGACAAACTAGGGCTTCGTCACAATGTTACACTTTAAGTGGCTATAACTAAGCAAATATAGGAAATTATAGAGTAAAATACTGCAATTCCTAACAATTTTTTATTAAATGATATCCCTAACAAAAGATTTTAATGCGCTCAATGAAAAGCATAGAAAACCCCCTTCCCAAATTTAGATGCAAAATAACTGGGAGGCAGAGAAAATAAACTTATGGCTCTTTTGGCATAAACTCCAAATTTTGGTTGTAGCTGCTTCGCAATTTCACCTTCGGCTCTGAAATTGTTCTCACGAAATAGTTGGATGCTTTAAGATACCAATAAAACAAGTAAATTAATTTTTTGTTGATCAAATCTCACCAGTAGATGTCTCATCCGTCATTAAAGCTCATTTGCGGGCTGCATGAACAACTCCAACCACATTTGATACATATTTAAATTTCAACCATTGATCCTCTAGTTTAATCAAATCATCAATGACCACCTTCAAAAAAGGCTGACATAATCGCCAACACAGCAATAAGGGGCCCACCATATCATACGCCGCAAAGGGAACCCACGTGGTGGTTTCCTGTGATATCACAATCCCTTGATTTACCATTGCGGGATGCCAGGCAACTGTTGATCTTTTCTCATCAGAGATCCTGCTCCTTCAAAGTGGTTGTCGTCCCTTTCGCTAACTGTCGAGTAGCTTTTCCCTCAAAATTATAACATCCACGTTGAAATAAAGCATGTGCGTCTCAGAAGAACTTTAGTAATCAGCCCCTTAATATATTTAAAACCAGCTAATTCTTCCTTCACTCCTTAGGCCTTATTGGATAAGACATGTGGCAGTCACCCATGATATCGTAATCCAATAATTCCTGATCATGGGATGGCAGGCGTCATTGATCTTGAAAAGACAGCACATCAATGGTTGTGCAGGTTTCATCCTTCAAAAAGGGCACATGGCGCCTTCCCATGATATCATGATCTAATAATTCATGATCGCGAGATGGCGGGCATCGTTGATCCGTAGGAAATAGATCAATAGCAATGCTAATTCAAAACCTCTGCAAAACAAAACATTTACTAAAAAGGAAAGGAGACACCACTAGGTGGATGACAAACAATCAACATAAGTTGTTTTAAAACAACAAAGCACAGGGTTAGCCCAGACTTAGGGGAAATAAAAATTTACGGAAGCCATAAAATTTAAAGACCAAAGGGGCCAACGTCTAGATGAAATGATGGGGCACAAGATCTTTTAAAACCCCCCTTTAAAAGGTAACAACGAAAAAGAACCCAACCAAGGCATATCACAAAAACAAGATCTAAGATGAAGACAAGGCTAAAACCCTAGCCCTTCAAAATTTTCAATACCATGAAAGACTAGTTGCCTAAGGGAAGGCATGAGTGACTAACAAGGAGCAGAATTTGAAAGCTCCATCAGAAAGGTCTCCTCCCTTCTTGGTAGTGATAACCTCCTCCACACACAACCCTTATAAATTATGAATAGAGGAATATAATCTTTGAAGAACTCGAAGTTGAATCTCTCCTACCTAATGCAATTAGTCATTTTATCCTTACACACATTTATAGTGATTACTAGAAGCACATAGACCAATTTTTCATAATAGAAGAATTTGATCATCCTTTTCCAATAATGGCATTATGAGAAAACCTTAGATTAAATGAATAATTCCTAGCTAAGTTTTTTAAATTATGTCCAACTGTATAAGAGAAAACCGTTGCTATGTGTACCTAGATACCATGGAGAAAGGCTAGTCTTTGGGCTCTTTCATCAATCATCCTAGCTTAAAACATACCAAAAATCTCCTAGCAATTAGACATAGGAAGATTTAATATGACTTCAAATAAATTATTGCTAAAGCGTAAACTCATGATGACTTAACCAGGCCTAGTACACACTCCCTCCCTATTAACCACTTAGACATATGGAAATTAAATGTAAATTTTCTGCTATTTTTAGTCATGTAGGTGTCTAATAAACCACTTGGTGTTGTTTCCCTTCAAGTTTATTTACTTGAATGAAGAGCAAAAGTCCTTTGATTACAATTAGAGAATACATTTGAGGCCTTGGTTGTGTAACTGGTCGACCATAGTCACATTTAACACTTGTTACAAAGCTTGGGAGTTAAAACGTTAAGTAGATTTGATTTTTGATGGACACATTTGGATGGTAGTAACAATAGCTTCCAATCTATCAAGACTTGATTACCTTATAACCTGTGAAATTCTAGCGATGAAATGATAGATTAATCATAATGTCACCTTGGGATCACATCACCATGAAAGAATTTCATCCAACATCCTTATGAGTGCAGGTACCACCAAATAGGTATTTGTCAGATCTATCTTCCTCAAGTGAGGGAAATTCAGAAAGAGAAGAGAACAGTGAGACATGTAGTATGTCTAAAAGAGGGAGATCAACTAAAGGTCAAAGATTAGAAGAAAATTTCGTAAATGCATGGATTTTTTTCATGCTGAAGGGGGGTCATGTTCTTATGATGATGAGAGAATAGGCAACGTCGAGGTTCCCTTAAGGTACAAACATCTACAGAAACAATGGTTACCCAAGGAACTTCCTCCAATAAACACTGATTTTTGTGTCAACGAGACGATATATTGCATAGCACCATCGTCATTACATGGTTTGGGCCTATTTTGCATGGACAGCATAAAGGTTTATTACGACAAAGTTACTGAATTGATGGAGTATGTCGAACCTTGTTACAGTTACAAAGATTGGATGCAACTGGTTTGATATACACGAAGTATGCATAGGTATGCACTGTCAACAAATTATATACAACTAAAACATAAGCATCAAAATAAAGGAGTGGCTATGTACATTGACAGAAAGCCAAAAGCATCAGGGAATATTACAGGGTTTATAAATAGTACACAACCTGGGTCAACAAATAAGCAGCCCAATTGCATATTCGAGGTGCACGAGGGAAACTATGTATTAGTATGTGTGATAAAATCAATAACTACAGGAGAAGAGTTGCTAATTGATTACAATTTAAATTGCTTAGTTACAAACACAGTTACTATGGGGGTGGTATGTACTATGTACCATTTTACCCAACCTCCAATTAATGACTCCAATATACCATTTTATTCTTATGTTTTTTTTTGTAAGTCTATTGGTTTCATTTCAGTAATGTTTTTTTATATTTAAGTTTTGTCATAGCAGGACATTGATAGTATGGAGAAGGCTTTGGCCTAGAGCACACATCGTGATGTATCTTCAGACACTTTTACCTGACAGGTTTACCTCATTGTAATTGTACAAATTAGATACGAGTAAAATGTTTTATTATTATATTTTTTTATAAGTTTTTTGGGTTAATTTTGATAATGTTTTTAATAATCTTGTTGTAGTCAACTGATTGGGGAAAGGCACCAGCAGTAGAGGAGACCATCCATAGTGATTTGTAGTCAATATTTTGTGATGATGACATCGCTTATTCAACAAACCCTATCGATACGATAAAGAAGGTCCAAAAAAAATGCAATCAAGAAATGGTTAAGTTGATGTTCCTAGTGCCTCAAATAGATGAGATAAAAGAGAGGGTTAAAATATTGAGAGAGGGATTACAAAACTTGCAAGTAAGCTGTCATGAGGTCTTTAATTATAACATAAGTTCATTCATGGTTTTATATTTTGTACTCTTTTATGTCATGAACTAAAATATGTGTTGTTTTTACAAGGTTATTTTCCTCCTCATGATGCTCTTGGCCATGATTAGGATACTGCAAGTGCTGCCCGAGGAGTAGGGGTTGGTACAAGTGCCCATTCTGATCTTCCTATGCATGCATCACATCATCTGACCCCACCATCCATGCCTATATTGTCGTCTTAAATTTCGGCAACACGTACCATGCAGGCATTCGTTAATGCACCCTCTGGCAACAAACACATTCCAGAACATGTGTCAGGACATGTACCTAGGGATGCAGAGGCCACTAGTACTGGTGATGTTTTAGCAACATTTCCTGGATCTTCTCGTATTACTAGTACAGGAACATTGTTGGTCACACTTGTGGTGACCGAGGATTTTGTTCCCATAAAGATAGAGAGGGTCTCAAGTAATTTAGAATGTTTTAATTATTATTATATATAATCCAATTGAAATTTACTTATTGATTGCTCTTTCTAGACTATTAATCCCATGATCATTTTGTAGGAAATGATGTCTTTTATAAACATCTAAGTGATATTACATTGGAGCTCTTCAGGCCCACCATACGTACACAGTGGAATGCCCAAAATCAAGATTTAAAATATGAGCTCATTAACTGTTTAGTTGTGTTGTTCGGTGATACAACATTCAACCGAACCAAGATCCTTAAGAAAGATGGTACCTATCTAAAGTATATGAGGGACCAATATAGGTTACATTTAGAGAAGAAAAAAAAGTACAAGCATCCCCCCATGATTTCAGAGAGGGAGTGGAAGGACCTGGTGTCAGATGGAAAGGAGAAGGATGAAAAAAAATGAAAGACACCACCGGGCCAAGGAAGGTATGTGATACTATCAACAATGTAATTATATATTGATTACACTTTCTTTTTACATAATCTCACTTATTTCAAGCTTTTCATAGGCTGCTTGACACATTGAAGGCAACAAAAGCAAGACTAGAAAAACACGAGCAACACAAACTTGGCTCTGGTGGTTATATGAAATTAATCGCACGAATTGTAAGTATCAATAAATGAAATATAGTATCTAAATAATAAATTGAAAATAATTTTGGTTTTATCACACCATAGAAGCAAAATTCATGATCTTATATAAAAATGTAGGGCTCTGAATTCAATAGAGTTCCAAAAGAAGATGACCTGAAGATTTCCTTCTAGCAAGGGTATGGAGCCATGGTTGAATGCCTAAGAGTCTTGACTGGGCAAACACAACCTTCCACTACATCCAACACGTAGGTAAATAAACTCAATAAAGTTTATTTGAAATTGAATACTTGTGCAATCCATAGCAACATTAATCGTTTGGGGAAAAATTTGGCAAACCAAAAGTTCAGGATTTGTTGAAAAAATTAGGAAAAAATGGGGAAAAGATCGAGAAAATTTTGGATTTATAAAAAAACACAAAAAATTGAAGAAAAATAGTCAAAAACTACCTTTTTTAAAAATTTAATGGCATTTCCATAGCATGTAGACATTGAGAATAAATAAAATACAGAGTTCAATCCATGAATTATAGAAAATAGAATTTTGTTGGTTATATTCATATGGTTGATTACATTGCACAAAACATACTGCAACTGCATAAATATCATATGGTGACAGTTGTCTATGCTACCACATTTTTCATACATGTCTACCAAAGCATTTTATCAAATAGTTCACTGCCTTGTTGCTATGGCTAAAAGCCTAAAATAGTTGCTTTTGAAAAGGTTATGGATGCTTGGAAAAAATCTATCAAAGCATAATAGTAAGCAATAGCATAGACAAGGCAATGAACTGTTTCAAAAAATGCCTCAAAGAAATGTGGTCTCATGGTGATGGAATGCCATGACAATCTAAGCAATTTGTTTGTCATGGCATTTGTTATGGCATTCCATCACCATGAGACCACATTTCTTTGAAGCTTTTCAAATAGTTCACTACCTTTTCTATGCTACCACATTTTTCATGCATGTCTACCAAAGCATTTTATCAAATAGTTCAATGCCTTCATGCTATGACTAAAAACCTAAAACAGGTGCTTTCAAACAAGCTATGGATACCAAAGCATAATAGTAAGCAATAACATAGACAAGGCAGTGAATTGTTTGAAAAAATGCCTAAAAGAAATGCAATCTCATGGTGATGGAATGCCATGACAATTCATAGCAATTTTTCTTGTCATGGCATTCCATCACCATGAGACTACATTTCTTTGAGACATTTTTTTCAAGCAGTTCAGCTCTTTTTCATACATGTCTACCAAATCATTTTATCAAAGCAGTTCATTTCCTTGTTGCTATGGCTAAAATCCTAAAATAGGTGCTTTCAAACAAGCTATGGATGCTTGGAAAAAATCTATCAAAGCATGATAGCAAGCAACAAGCCATGGTCTCATGGGTTTTTTGTGAAAATCAGCTCGATTTTATTCATTTTTTTCTAGATTTTAAACATCTTTTTTTGGCTATTTTGCAGTTTGAAACAAAAAATAATCTTTGACCAAAAAGTCAACAATTTTTTCAAAAAATTAGGGAAAAAATCGTGTAGCCTGCAGATTTTTTTAAAATTGCGATTAATTGGGATTTTTTGCAAATTTATGCTTTTGTGGACTACAATCTATTCAATACTAATTTCCACCATAAAGTAATTACATGCCTATTTGTTTTAAACATTCAAGAAATGATAATACTACACATGACATTGGAATGTAACCTGGTGAGGGTGGAGCACAACCTACAGATGAAGGTCATGGTGTGCATCCAAGTACTTTAGAGCATGTAGAGCGTGATCAACATGTTGAGCATGATCAGGCTAGAGAAGATCAGGAACATGATGTGGCCCCATTAGGTAAAAAGGACCACTCTAAAGTTCTTTTAAACATATTTAATTGCAATTGGTGTATTAATTAATGTAACTTTTCATGTTTCAACTTTCAAGCATGTAGAGCATGATCAATGCATTGGGCATGATCAAGCTAGAGAAGATCAGGAACATGATGTGGCCCCATCAGGTAAAGAGGACCACTCATGTTCTCTTAAACATATTTAATTTCAATTGGTGTATTAATTAATGTAACCTTTCGTGTTTCAACTGCAGATCAAGATTTAGAGGGTGTTCAACATGTTTAGCATGAGTTTATAACAAAAGTTCAGGAACATGATGTGGACCCATCAAGTAAACAGAACCACTCTAATGTTCTTTTAATTAATGAAATACTTGTAACAATAATAATAAAACATATTAGTTTAACATTTTTTTCTTATTGCAGCAAACCCCCCCTTGAGGCGGTGTCCACATCATGAGCAGACGACTAGGCGTACATTAATATCATGAATAGAGGGCAGAACAACTAAATGGGGACATCTATTTATTTAGAAAATGATGCTCCACTTCAACTTTATGTAGCTTTAAAAAAGAAACAAAAAAAAAAGTGATTGTAATCATATCATGACAACCATATTTTTGATAATATGTAAAAACTGAAAGAATGAATATTATGTGTTAATGAATGAATGTGAATATGTTAATTAATGAATGTTATATGTTAATGAATGAATGATATATGTTATTAATGGATGAATGAATTATTAATGTTATATGATTGGGTATGGGGAATTGAGAGTGATGTGAAGGGGGGAGGGGCCAAATGAGCTTCCATCATCATGTGGTTGGCCCTGTTAAGTAGACAATATTAAATTATTCTCGAAACAAAGAGAAGCTCAATAAGGTAATGCACTTTTCAATATAAGAAATGCATCATTTGAAGCATCAAACCAATATGCAAAGATGAAAGAAAGTACTAACTTTTCATTATGGTGGCAGAAAAATGATTCTTTATACCTTGAATCCATGCTCTACATCATAATTTTAAGTTGTTTCCATTCCAATGTTCTGAGTTTAGTTTGTTTGTATGGCTTTGTATGAATACCACATTGTGTTGTGTGTGGATTTGGTTTCAAAGTTTTGTTTCTTCTATTTTTAGTGGTGACATAACTCTAAAATTTGACTTTTGTGCATAATAGGTTAGTGGAAAAATTGATAGCTCTAAAGGGGTTAGAGGCTCGATTGAGAAAGATACACAGATATTTAGATCTTGTTGTTGAGGGGAGGCTTCAACTTAACCAAGAAATTTTGTACCATCTGCAGGTATGCAAAAGTTTCTCTACTTACATTCATTCTTGATCATAAATGTTGTAAATGATATTAATGCTTCAAACTTAAGATTCATTTCATTGTTATAATGATCAAAATGTTATACTTTGCTATACATTGAAGCATTCTCTTGCCAACTACCCTTTGCTCTCTCCCCCCTCCTTTTAAGAATTTTCTTTGTCATAAAAGATTCACATTTTTGTCTCATTTACACAAAATTTTCTGAAGTGCTAGAAGTGAATAAAGATATGTAAAAGATAATGGATTATGTCTAAACAACAAATTTCCATCTTATAGCTAATTAAATCCTTAATATTTGAATAGTTTAGAGCTCCAATAAAATAATTTCCCGAGATTTGAATATGAAGGGACACGACTTGATTGATCTCTCACCAATGGTACATTTAAACGAATATTTTTTTAAAAAAAAAATTGCATTATTTCATCGCAATTTCAATGAAAACATCCGATGAATCACAAAAAAGGCCCGACAAATTTTCTATAGCTGCGACGAAGGCTTTGTCGTAACTCCCTGTGCATTTCGTCGTTATTACGACGAAGTCCACTGAGGAATCACATAAAAAGTCCCGACAAAATTGTTTAGCTGTGATGAATGCTTCGTCATAACTCCTATTCCGTTTCATCACACTTTCAATGTAAGTAACCGACGAACCACATAAAAAGGCCCGATGAAGTTGCTTGGCTATGACGATGACTTCATCGTAAATACTTGCCGATTTCGTCGAAATGATGACGAAAATCTAGTGTTCTTTTGACGCCCCTTTCGTCGATATGCCGACGAAATCCAAATCCATTTTATGATGTTGATGATCGACGAATTTGCGCCATTTTTTTGACGTTTAATTCGTTGTCGAACGTGCAACGAAAAAACAATGACGAATTTTTTTTGCCATTTCGTCGCTATTTCGACAAATATTTGTCGACCCATCGATGAACATCCATCAGAAAATGGTGTCAAATTCAATAGCGTTATAAGATGTGACTGGTCAATCCACATAAATTTATCATGGATTCTGCTCAAAACTGACTTCATGAACTTGTCATCATAGTTGAAATTAGGGAAATTGTTCTAGACATTCAACCTCTTATCAACCACATTCGAATAATCAGGTTTTATGTTGAATTCATTGCCAGTGAGCTCATCTCGCCATATATTAATTAACTTCCCATGATTATATTCTTTAAATTTTAACCTAATCATCATCCTAGTATCCTCTGTCGACATTACACCAGGTGGAATTGACGAAAATACACCAATCGGATCATCTTCGAAAACTTTCAAAGAGTACTTTTTGTAAGAGGGTCTCGACCTTTCTAACACTTTAACTACCACAAGATTTTCCATACTTCCAAATTCAAATTCAAATTCAAACAGCTCAAAAGACACTAAAGACAACTGCATAGAAGATTAGAGTACCTTTTTCTCCATGAAGAATTTGGAACTAGGGTTTACACAACACACACACCAAAACTCCTTGAAAAAGCTTCAGAATACACTTCAAAATGCCTTAAACATTTCTTTATAAAACATCGATCTACCCTAATCCGCATTAAATGCGACATATTCCAAAAAGCTGCTAAAAAGTATTTTTCTTAACACAAAAAACCCTAATTTGGTCCGCAAATCACCATATCAATATATTTTCTTCAGGATTTTTTTCTAAGATCTCTAGAAAATCAATCTTTACATTTCAACCTCATGCTAGCTTCTGACATGACATATATTTAGGGGGTTCTTAAGATTTCCTGATAATGCTCCCCCTACGACCTTGCTAGATCTAGTCTTCAGAGAAAATGTTTGTATCGAATGAGGGCACAGACACATCAATAGTCTCTAGTTCTTCTTTCTTCTTCCAAATTTGTTCATTTCTTGCTTCATTTTATCTTTTTCAACTTTCTTCATAGGTTCATTCCCTCATGTCGGATTGATCTTCTTACTTTTCTTGCTATTGTAGACTCTTGAAACATGTCCAAGTTTGTTGCAATTAAGCAGACAATATTTCTCTAATTGGATTGACTTTCCGCCAACTCTTGTCTTGCACTAATTAGCTTTATGTCCATACTTGTTGCAAGTATAACAGTAGCCATTAAAGGATTGGTTCACTCTTCCATTAAACTGATTCATCGTTGAATTTTTGCATTCACTTGCCCTATGTCCAATCTTTTGGATGCAAAACATTGACTAGAAAAAGGACTAGGGAACTGATTCATCCTACTTCTACATTCAATTGCCTTGTGACCAAATTTATTACATGAAAAACAAGTGTCATTAAAAGAAGGGAACCTTTGTGCATTAGGTTGTCTCACCGGTGGTCTTCTAGAAGAGTTCTTTGAATTTCCTTTTTGGTTTCCTTCATTCTGAGTCTTCTGATTATTCACAATCTTAGAACTTTCACCAATATCATTTCCCAGACCACTTTTATCTTTACTCGGCTTTTTTCCAACAATCAATTCATCAAGCCTATCCGAGCTAGTTTTGAAGTTGTTTTCACAGAGTTTTTCCTTCTCCAAATCTACCTTCAAATTCACAATTTCTTGTTTGAGCTTAGTGTAATCTTCAAACTTGCTTTGTATTAGTTTGTTCAGAAATTCTTCTATTTGTTTCTTCTCTTCCACTTGTACTTTTAGACCAATAATCTCTTCATTCGCCTTCTTCAATTGATTAGTTACTTCCTTATGCCTATATTTGATTTTTTTCAATTGCTCCTTAAGTTTTCAGACACATTCATTCACTTCATCAAGATTCTCTTTCATATCTTTGTTTTCTCTTTCAACTTTATCAAGATCCTCAAGAGTAGTCCAAAGCTCTCCTTTATCATTCATTTCTTCCATCTTCAAGATCTCCCTCAAGCTGTTAGGCTTAACTGGAGGAACCAAGCTCTGATAACAATTGTTGAAAGTCCAAGATACTGAGAGGGGGGGTGAATCAGTATTTTCTTAAATTTTTTGATAAGATACAATCCAACTATTCCAATACATATAATAACAAAGATAAATAAGAGCATTAACAGAGCATGGAAAAACAACACACATAGACACCAAAAATTTTAGGTGGAAAACCAAAAATGGGAAAAACCACAGTGAGTGTTAGCTCACAATATATTATAACCGGTTATAAGATATTACAAAAAATGAGTGGCTCACTGCCATGACTGACTGTCCAATAACAAAGGCTCATTGCCTATAGAATTACAACGATTGAATGGCTTTCAACTAGAAAATGAACTGATAGAGTATACCTAATGAGTGCAGATTTAGTTCCCAATAAAGCTTAGTAAATGTTCGAACTTGACACACTTCATCATGTTCACACCATTTCACATTATTGCATCTACTCCTACTCAATTCTTCAAAACCTATCCATTATATATACTTGATCTCTTCACAAGCATCAATTAGGTCAACCTAATTAGATGTATTCCTTATTCACAAAAATTCCAACTATCAGTTCCAAGAGTTCACAAAAAAGTTCTCAAACATTTCACACACTACATCATGTCGGCTCAAACCAAAAATAGTTCGCCCAAATTAATCTCTTTACAAAAATTAACTCATAGTATCACAATCAACCCAAGAGGTCAGCCAAGAATAGACCTCAACAAAGAGATACCTAACAGAGTAATACCGCTTCTCCATACGATCACCAGAGCACCTAATATTCTGAACATGCATGTCATCGACAACCATAATCAACCTCTCAAAACCGCAATCAATGGTTGTCATCTCTAGAGAAATATGGACTATAATACTAGAGGAAGTAAGCAAAATACTAGATCAAATACCAGACCAAAATACCGGATCACCTTCAAACTTGTTCTTTCAATTATACCTCAAATATCATGATGACATCAATGACAACACAAAATGAGATGTTCTTCATTTTTCTAACATCTCTACCTACCTCTCTCTCTCCATCTCTACCTCTCCATCTCTCCTTCCCTCTCTACTTCTCTCTACTTACCTAACCCTCTATACCTCATTCTCTCTTCCCCTCTCTCTCCCTCTCTCCCTCCTTCCCTCTCAATCTCTCCACCTTCCTCCTCTCTAACTTATCCCTCCCTTCCTCTCTCTCCTTCCCTCTCTACTTTGTCTCTATCTCAACTCTCTCTACCTACATATCTATCCCTCCCTCATCTTTCTATCTCTCGTCTCCCTGTCTCTCCCCTCTCCCTCTCTACTTACCCCTTATCTCTCCTTACCCTCTCTCTATTATTTATCTTGACTCTCTCTACCTCTTCTTCACTCTCTACTTATCTCGATCTCCCCTTCCCTCTCTCTACCTACTTATCCCTCTATATATTGTTCTTTCTCCCTCCCTCCCTCTCTCTCTCCTTCCCTCTCTAATCTCTCTCTATCTTAACTCTTTCTCCCTACATCTCTCTCTCTACCTACCCCTTGTCTCTCCTCTCCCTCTCTCTACTCTCTCTCTATCTCAATGCTCTCTCTACCTACCTATCCCTCTATTTATCATCCTTTCTTTCTCCCTCCCTTCCTCCCTCCTTCCCTCTCTACTTCTTTCTCTATGACATCTCTCTATCTCTCTCTCCTTCCCTCTCTATACTCTCTATCTCAACTCTCTTTAGATCCCTACCTTTCCCTCTGTCTCCATATCTCTCCTTCCCTCCCTACTCTCTATCTCAACTCTTCCTACCTTTCCATTGCTCTATCTATATATCCCTCTATCTCTACATCCATCTCCCCTCTTTCTATCTCTCTCTCTCTCCTCTCTATTTATATCTCATCTCACCCTCTCTCTACCTACATGTCTCTCTCCTATTTATCTCAACTATCCCTCTTTACCTCTCCCTCCCTCCTCTCTCTCTTCCACCAACCTCCTCTCTCTACTTCTCTCTATCTAACCTACCCCTATATACCTCTTTCTCTCTCCCTCTCTCCCTCCTTCCCCCTCTCTCTCCCACCCTCTCTCTCTTCCACCAACCTTTGCTCTCTACTTCTCTCTACCTACCTATCCCTCTATACATATTTCTTTCTCCCTCCCTCCCTCCATCCCTTTCTCAATCTCTCTACCTTCCCTCTCTACTTATCTCTCTATCATCTCTCTCTATAGAGGGAATGAGAGAGAGAGAGGGGGGGAGGGGGAGAGAGAGAGGAGACGAGAGGAGAGAGATAAAGAGGGGGAGAGGGGGAGAGATAAAGAGAGGGAGAGAGGTGAGACATAGAGACTAGAGAAGGGGAAGGTGAGGGTGAGAGAGGGAGAGAGAGGTGATAGAGAGATGTGACAAAGAGATAAGTAGAGAGGGAAAAAGGTGGACATATTGAGAGAGGTAAGAAGGGATGGAGGGAGAGAGAAAGAGGTATAGGGGGATATATTAGATATAGGTAGAGAGAAGGTGGGAGCGAGGAGGAAGAAAGAGACAGAGAGATAGGTAGAGTGAGGGAGAAGAGAGATAGAGAGTAGAGAGGGAGAGGGAGAGGTGAGATACATAGTGATGGAGCGAGAGATAGGTAAAGAGAGAGATAGGGGAGATAAAGATAGGTAGAGAGGGAAGGAGATAGAGAGAGGCGAGATAAAGAGAAGTAGAGAGGGGAGGGATGGAGAGGTAGGGAGGATATAGAGGTGAGAGAGAGAGAAAGAGGGGAGAGAGAATGAGAGTAGAGAGGGAAGTGGAGAGACAAATAGAGAGTAGAGAGGGAAGGAGAAAGTAAGAGAGAAATATGGGGGAGGAGAGCGAGAGATGGAGAGAGTGGTAGGGAGTGGAGGGAGGGAAGGAGAGAAGGAAGGAGAGAAGGGAGAGAGGGATGGAGGGATAGTAATATGGAGAGAGAGTGGTAAGATAGAGAGAAGTAGAGAGGTAAGGAGAGAATGAGAAAGAGAGAGAGAGGGAGATTGGAGGGAGGGAGAAAAAGAAAGGGATAGGTGAGATAGAGAGAGGGAAGGAGGGAAAGTGGTGAGATAGAGAGTGTGAGAGGGAGGGAGAGAATTGTGAGATTGAAAGGAGTGAGAGAAAGAGGGGAAGAGAGGGAGATTGAGAGAGAGGTAGGTAGAGGAAGCAAGAGAGACAAAGGGGGGAGGGAGGGAGAGAAAGTGAGAGAAATAGGGGGAGGGAGAGGGGGAGAGATGGAGAGAGAGGTGAGATAGAGAGAGTAGCGAAGGAAGGGGAGAGAGAGGGAGGGAGGGAGGGAGCGAGGGAGAGAGAGGGAGGGAGGGAGAGATAAGTATAGAGGGAAGGAGGAAGGTGGAGAAATTGGGAGAGGTAATAAGGGGTGGAGGGAGAGAGAAAGAGGTATAGATGGATAGATTATATAGAGATAAGTAGAGAGGGAAGGTACTAGGTGGGAGGGAGGAAGAGAGAGAAATGTAGAGGGAGGGAGACGAGAGATAGAGAATACTAACAGAAATAGGTAGGGAGGGAGACAATATAAATCTAGATTGTTCATCATTAGGTCTAAGATTTAATAATCAATATTTTGTTGGCTTGACTTGTCCTTGAAGGAAACCCTATTTTATGAGGGTGTTGCATTACGACTATGTATTGTGATGTATTATGAGAGTCTGATAATGGTTGTGTTGCCTCTAGATCTTTGATTGGTGATAGTCCTATGAGAAGCTTGCTTTGCAAGTATATTGTAATCTTTGTGATTTCTAAATAATATATTGAGAAACTTTTGGGGTGTGGGGTTTTTCTCCCAAAAGGGTTTTTCCCACATAAATCACTGTGTTGTGGTATGCATGATATTTATGCTTATTTTTGTTTAAGTTTTTGTAACTGAAAAAAATTGTAAATTTTTGCATTATTCTCCTCTCAAGATTAGTGTAAGAAGTTGTTCCACCACCTTAGCTTCCTCACAAATTTTTCTAAGTGCAGATACTTGAGGAGGATACCGGTTTCTTTGAAGAAATTGATACTCTTGTAATATCTCAATTTAGAATTATGTGACCAACTCATACTTAAGCCAGAGGATTTCCAAAACATCAAAAAGTTGGAGGTTTTGAGGGTTTCTTGCTATGACCATGTGGAAGAGTTGCCACATCACATTATAGATTAGAAATCTTTGACATAATTCTATTTAGGTGGTATGAAGAGCTTATGGGAGCTTCCACTTAACATCACCCAATTCAGCAGGCTGCAAAAGATGAAAATAAAGATGTTGACGGGTTTGCCTCCCTCTCTTGGAGATTTTTCCTCCTTAACTAATGTTACAATTACGCATTGTCCCCTACTCAAATGTTTTCCATCTTTTGGATGTTTTAATCTCTTAGAGCATTAAAGGATATGCATCTACCCAATTAATCAAATAGGAAGACGATATTTCTAAATAACATTGAATAAATTAAGATTAAAATAATTATAATATAATTAAATATTATTATAATAAAAAGTTAATTATAATCTTAATTTTGTATAATAATTAAACTATAATTACAATCTTAATTAACGTTGAAGGCATATCCTATTTGAAGAAGACAAAGCTAATTTTACCTGATCAATGGTAGTATCAATCTATTGGCCATTAAACGAATCTTAGCCATTCATCATTTTTTACACTTTTTGACTGCTGCTTTTTACATCAAATCAGCTCCCCTCAAGTCTTATCACGACAATACCAATATTGTGTACGTCCGTTGGTCTATAGACTCCACCTGATTTAATAAGCTCTATTCACGTCTCTTTCACGGGGATTGTAGGCTATGGCGCCCGAATTTGGATGTGACAGTTGGGCGTAGGTTTTTCTATGCAATGTAATTTGTTTTTACTTAAATAGATAAAATAGTAATAATAATAAATAAAAATAGCCTCCCCTCATTTTAAAAGGAATAAATTATATCATATATATATTTTTAATCCTCCCCTTGTTTTTTTGTGGAGTGTAAACAACACTTTTCATTGTTCGTTGATTTTTATTGCGTGGTTTAACTAAATTTTTCATCAATTAATTTTAAAATTAAAATAATAATATCTTATTTGAAAAATAGCAATAAATTTTGATTTTTAGTTTAATTAATTTTTAATTGTTTTTATTATTATTTGTTTCTTATTATAAGAAAATAATTATTGAAAAAATAATATTTTTTAATTTAAAATAATATAATTATTGAACAAATAATAAAGTGTTTTTTCTGATCTATCTATTATCTAAATGTTTTTCCCTTGTCTTATTATTTTCTTTATTTGAGTCAAAAATTAACATCATTTTTCACCATTTTATAGGTTTTGGCCATTTTATGGCCTAATGAGCACATTTAGGTTTTAACATTATGACAAGATGAGCAAATTTAGATTTTAACGTTATTTACCCTACGTAGTTAGTATATATTAGCATAATTAATACATAATCTAATTTTTTTATAATAATTTTTTTTTATAAATATATAATTATATTATTTATTATTATTATATTCTTTAATAAAACTATTATATATATATATAATTTATAATTACTAATTAATAATTATTGTATTCTTATTTAATAAAAAATATAATTAATATATTATATATTTTATATAATATAGATTAAATTATATACAATATTATTATATTTATTGTTATATATAATGGTATATATAGATTATATTATTATTATTATTATAAATTATATTCTATAATACAAAATATTAAATATAAATATAAAATTAGTATAATTAATAATTCTTAGTTTTTTATATAGATTAAATTAAATTAAATTATAAAAAAATCCATAGTTTAATTGATTTTTGGATAGATTAGGAAAAAGAAAACTATATATATATGTTAATATGTTAGAGTATGTGGTGAATATAATAGTTAATACATAAAATAAAATAAAAATACATAATGATATTATGTCAACTAACAACGTTTCTACACCGATTTTCTCCTTCCAAAGGTGCCTTTCATTGTTGTCTGGTTTAAACAAAGCTCGGAAGGAGGGTGATTTAGTGTCTCTACCCTAACTACTGCAACATAGTAGGGCATCGCTCCATTTCTTACTGGCTAGTCTTATTACAGCAAACCCATCAGCGATTTTACAATGTCCATGAAGAAGAAGGCACGAGAAAAACCATACTCGCACCTAGAAGATCTCCAACACCCCTCTTTCTCCAATGCAATGGGAAGTGGAACAAACTCAGGCTCAACAACAATTTTAGCTCTCCTGGGTCCGAACACAATCACAGTGGAAGAGATTTTTGCACAGTATTTTGAAAGTAACCCTGGCAGTTGCACTCAAAATGTTCCAACCTCCAACTCTGCTGGCTTGACGATAAATTTACAGAAGGTTCTCAACCAGAGGTGAATGAGCAGCTTCACTCTCATTCTAGAAAAGGGAAGCCTAGCATTCGCTCACAATCTCAAGAAGCATCCACTGGAGGTAAGATCTTTGAGTGCTATTTTCCTTATAAAGTTTTAGATGTAATTAATGACTATAAGCAAAGAATAATTTTTTTTTTTTTTTCTTTGTGGAGTTCCTTTTGAACAAGAATTTTATAAATGGGCAAAAACTCGTTGGGAAAATAGGGGTTGGATTATAGAATCTTTCAGAGGGCTAGGCAAGGGTTACATTTCATGCACATTTGTCTCAGTTGAACATGCTCAAGTTGCCCTGCATTATGGTTCTTGGACAATATGTGGACAAATTTGTTATCTCGAGGCATGGAATTTCGATTTCCACCTTGAAGGAGCCTCCAAGTCTCAATACCCAATGTGGGTAGAATTCCCCTTTCTGAATTTGGCTTTTCTTCCGTTCCTCAAGTCATAGCTACCCAATTAGGTAGGGTTTTATGGTGCAAAAATAGTGTTGACAAATATTCAAGTCTCTGTGTTCATCCTAGGGCTCGCATTTAGGTTGATTTAAATCAAACTTTTCATGACACCTTGCAAGTTATTGGTCCAGGCTTTTGTTTTTCTCAACCCATTTCTTACCTCAACAAGCCCAATGCTTGTTTTTACTACTGCAAAGAAGGGAATTTAATCAGAGATTGCCCTATTTGTAAACCAAAACCCAACCCCTCTCCTTCTTCAATATCCCCTTCATCAGTCTCTTCTCCTCATGTTGCTCAAGAGCATCACCCTCATGGCGTAGCCCCTCATGGCTACGCTCCCCCTTCTTCACCCTCCAATCCTCCATCACCAACCCCTTCTCCCACTCTTTCAAATCCCTCCACCATTGTTGCAAACCGTCTTCCCTTTCTTGGGGAAAATATTTTACTTAATCCTCCCCTTTGTTCAGTGCCAAATTCTCTTTCAAATAAGCCTCCATCTTACAAGGATGCCATCCTTGAGGATGGTTGGAGGATGATTAAAAGAAGAAAGGAAATCTCAAATCAGCAACTAAACGACCAAAGCCATGAGATTCCACTTATTGCTCATAGAGTTAGATCTCCCTCTCCAAGTTCTCTTAGACAAAGGTCTAGATCCCCTAGCAAGGACCTTTCTAGACAAAGGTCTAGATCCCCTAGCGAGGACCTCTCTAGACAAAGGTCTAGTGCCCCTAGTGAGGACCTCTCTAAGGCATTAGTTCCACTTCAGCAACAAGATTATTTAGGGGAGAATAAGTTCAAAGTGTTGGATTCAAAGGATATGGACTCCCTCCCTCAAATGCAATGAAGTTTTTTGTCATGTCATGGAATGTTAGGGGTTTATCTATCCCCTCAAGAAAAGCTCATGTCAAGAAATCTTTGCAAATTCACAAGCCAGATGTAATTTTCTTCCAAGTAAAAATTGCAGATACCTAACTCCATCTTGTTCTTCAATCTTTATGGAGGGATGGTTGGTTTAAATTCAGTCTTCATAGTGATGGAAGTGGAGGTGTAGTATTAAGAATTGCACCCTAGTTAGCCAAGTTTATTATCTCTTCAGGAGTTGATCCCAATAATAATTGTGTGTGGTGCTTATTATTGCTCCAAGGAAGATCCATTGGTTTTTGCTCCATATATGTTCCTAATGATTCTCCCTCTCGAATCAAACTTTGGGAATGGATGGTTAATAACCTTCCTATGGCTAAATGGGTTTGAGGAGGTGATTTCAACATGGTGGAAAATCACTATGATAGAAGCTGGTTCAACCCTCATAAACTTTCCCAAAAAGAATTTGATGCTTGGATCTTAACAAGGAATACTATGGGAGTTTTAGATCCCATTGTGGACAAAAGAGATACCCATCTTAACCATTGGTTCACTTGGTCCAACTCAAGAGATGGTGATTTAAGGAAACTTAGTTGGATTGATAGATTTTACCTTGTTGATTCCTTATCTATTGTCTCTTCTTCGCATTACAGTTGATGCTTCTACCTACCTTTCTGACCATCTCCCAATTTTGTTGGCATGCCAACTTTCTTCTTGTCCTTCCCAGCCCACTAACCTACCCTTCAAGCTCAACACCTCCCATCTTAACCATCCTGACTGTCTTGCTTCTCTTATCTCCATTTGGAACGAAGCACCTAGACCTCAACATAATTGTGGTTGGTTACAATGGTGGAATGAAGCTATTATTCGTTGCACCACCTTCCTAAGAGCTTATGGGAAAAGAATGGCTAGACAAAGATCTAGAATGGAAAAAACTTTAAGGTATCAACTAGAAAAAAAGCATAACTCTTTTAAATTCAACACCAACAAATGTCTCCCTTCAACATGTTGTTGCTGCTAAAACAAAACTCAGAAGATTTGAATTTTATTGAGCATAAGGAGCTCAATTAAGGGCCAAGCTACATTGGATGAAAGAAGGAGATAAGGGAACAAAATTATTTTTTGGTTACCTCAAGAATAAACATTATAAAGAAAGAATAATATCTATCCTTGACCAAGAGAGGCACAAATTTGACAATACTGATGATATTAAATTCTGCTTCTTTCAGCATTATAAACAATTATTTATTGATCCTGCTGGAGGAGATTAGCTACAAGAAATAGTTGAAGATATGGTTAGCACTTGCATTCCTAGCAAGATTGACCTTTCCCAACGAACTTACTTAGACTGCTTGCTCACCATTGAAGAGTTGGATGCTGCCTTGAATGATATGGCTGACTCTAAAAGTCTCAGGATTGATGGCCTACCAATATAATTTTATAAAATATTATGGCCATTTATTAGGGAGGACTTCTATGAGGTCTATAAAGAAGCACTTTCTAAGAGATCCTTAGGCTCTTCTATTAATCAAGGGCTGATAAAATTAATTCCCAAAGGAAAAAATGAGAGTAACATTACAGGTTGGAGACCAATCACCCTCCTTAATACCTCTTATAAGATTATTGCCAAAGCTATTGCCAAAAGAATTAAGCAAACAGTGCAAGAAATTGTTAGACCCAAACAAACTAGGTTCTTAGGAGGGAGATTCATTCTTGACAACTTGGTGCTTGCTTGGGAAACTATCGAATGGGCTCAACAAAGAAGACAAGACTGCCTCCTCATCAAATTGGACTTTGACAAAGTTTATGATAGGATTAGTGGCAGTTTATATTAAAAATGCTCAAATGGTTAGGCTTTGGACCTATGTTCATTTCACATGTGAAACTCCTTTTTGTTGATGTTAATGCTTGCTTAGCTATCAATGGTTCAATCACTCAAGCCTTTCCTCTTCAACACTTGATAAGACAAGGTTTCCCTTTAACTCCTTTCCTCTATGTGCTCACAGCTGATGCACTTGGTTATCTTTTAATTCACGCTAAACAACAAAACCTCATTCACAGTATCTCTCTACCTAATAATGAAGCTGCAATCTCAACTCTCATTTTGTTGATAATAGCTTACTTTTCATACAAAACTCTCAAGAAGAGCTTAATAACACCATGGATGTCATAGACCTATTTTGTTCAGCAAGTGGCTTACAACTTTCTCTTCATAAAACTAAATTTTGGATGACTTCAGCTAATCAACCACCTCCTTGGATTCCCCCATAGTGGAATTTCAACAAGCATGGAGTAATTTCAAGATACTTGGGTATTCCCTTTGGCATAGGAGTTTCTCTCTTTGAAATGTGGAAATGGTTTATCAATAAATTAAAAAGAAAGCTCCAACTTTGGTCAAACAAATTTTTATCTATGGCTGGACACATTCAAATTTCCAACAAAGTCCTCATAGCTAGTCATGTCTACATCTCATCATGTGTTGGCTTCCTTCTAAAAACAATTATAATCAGCTAACTTAGCTTATTAGAATTTTTTTATGGGGAAAATGGAATAGCAAAAAAGGTCTCCCAATTGCTTCATGGTTATATTGTATCCAACCAAAAAACAAAGGGGATTTAGGAGTAATTGATCACCTTACACAAGGGATCTGCCTTATTGCTAAATGGATCACAAGATCTCTTAATGGAGCAACGCCATGGAAATCTCTTATTAGGCACATAATTGCTACAACCAAAGCCAACAATGCTTGGAAAGAGGTTGGGTGGAAAGATAAAATCCTTATGGCTAAGTACTTCAAGCCAAACGCCTCTAGTCAATTTTTAAGCATATGGAAAGCTTGGCAACATGTGTCTCCTCTTCTTGAATGGAAAGGACAAGATCTTAGCCATGGCATGAGTTTTGCAGATTCCTCCATTTGGTGGAATAGACTGGTATGCCTTCAAGAGCAACCTTTTGCAATTACCCCTCACTTGCATAGAAAGCTCTTATTCAAAAAAGGCATCAAGGAGTTCAAAGACATTTGGGACTTCACAACTCTATCTTGGAAAAGTGACTTACAACTTAAGTAGAGTTTCAAGCTATCCAATGCTCTCAGCAATGCCATTCACAAGGTGTAAGATGTTGTTCCTTTAGAGCTACAACTAAAGCTATGCACTCCTATTTCTTGCAATTTTCTTAAAGATTGGAGGTGGTTTCCAGGCTACAATATTGAAAATTTCCCTCTCAAACTTATTTACCTTAATATCCTTCCTCCAATTCAAATGCTTCCTAGATTAAATCTGAAATGGAATCTAAATTGGTCCAAGTCCAAGTGGTTTAGCTTGAGCACTATTGTTTGGAAATCAAAAGCTGAGGCCAAAGCACAATTTTTAGCATGGAAGATTATTCATTACAAAGTTGTTGTGGGAGAACACCTCACTTTTTTGCATATTCAATCCACCAAATGTCCTTTTTGTCACAAGTTGAAAACCATCAAACATGTTTTTTGGTCATGCAAGCATTCTCAATTAATTTGGCAAGCTATTATGAGTCTTATTCTTGACATGTTTAGCAAAAAATTAAAATGGAAATCAACTCTTTTAGGGCTGCATTGCTCTTAGAATGTTGTTTCAAAATCTTTTCGTCAATGTATTCTTCAATATATTTGGTTGCTCAGATGTAAAGTTATCTTCTCTAATGATTTTCTCCCTGTTGAAGTGATCATGCACGGTCTATTCTCTTACGGTCTATTCTCTTACATTATTATGGTCAACTCTAGCTAAAGCAATGAAGGAGAAACACAACAACACTTCTAAGGTTCAATCCCAACTATCTAAAGTTCAGTCTTAGTTGGCAGTGGTTGTGACAAATTCTAATGGAGCTCTTCTTTCAATGTTTAATATCATTACGGATGACCATATACTCCTCACTCTTGGACAAAAATGAGTCTCATGTTTCTTTCTTTATGTTGTTTTAACTGGTATATGCTTGTTTTTTTTTGTTTGACCGCTTCTTACAGTTATTTGGGTTGGGATGTGCCTCTTTTACGCACATTTGTGCTCTTGTAAACTCTTTTTTTTAATTTAATATAATACTTTTCTCAATAATATATATATATATATAAACCATATTTTTCTCTAATTGACCTTCCACACCTATTCGGCGTACCCATTGCACACCAAGGTGCAATTGCTAGTTATAAATATGTTGACATATTATATAAATTAAGTCTCTGTATACTAGTAAGAGCTCAAAGAAAACCTATCACGTGTGGGAAGCGACAAACCACTTCAAAAGCATTTCATAGTCCACGCACAAATCTCCATGAAGGAGAAACGATGATAAAAAGTAGCCGTCGATCCAGTGGATCATATAAAGACAATTCATTTAATTTAATCTCTTCACTAAACATATTTACCTCTGAAGATATTCCGAGGAAGATCTGCCCCTTGTTTGTTTTTGTAGAGTAGAAATTCTTCGGTTCAAGTTCCAAGGTTACAGTTATGTAGAGAGGCCTTGACTGTGGCGTAACACCATTGCTCCAGGATCAAAGTAGCTTCTGCTCACATTTACTTTGAAGGTATGCTAGGGTTTTAATTTATTATTTTTCCACCATTTTCTTTCTTTCTGTCTATTTTTGGGTCCATAATTTGGGTGTTTTAGGGACTATTTACTCAGTTCAACATATTTCTGTTGAAGGGAAATTTGGTTTGTCTCTTGATTTTCTAATTTCTTGATATAGCTTTTGGAGAGGGATCTAATGTATGAATGTGCGGTTTCTGGTTATTTAAGGACTAAATTTTGCACCTTTTTTTTCTTCTCTATTTTCGTAGTTTATCAGATCATGTTAGGTTTTATTTTAGGCTCATGTTTCTGTTGCTTTTAGCAGTCGTCAGCCAAATGCATTTTCGTTGACTGCTAGATATTTTTTATTTTTGTACAGATTGGAGACGATTTTCTTTTTTAATTTGATATTTGTCTAATTTGGAGACGATTTTCTGAATGAAATTCAAGATGTGTTTTAAAATAATGGTCCGTAGCCTGTCTTTCCCTGCATTTCCATCTTTACTATTTTATCTCACTTTATATAATGTAGTATATAGAAATGCAAAATTTGTCCGTTAAACTGCTTTTACTTTATTTCAGTGTTTAATGTTAACAAATGCAAATCATAGACATTTTCACTTGTATTTTTTTCATCAGTAGTGCATGTTTTGTCATTTAGACCAGAAACATTTATGCTTGGTAATTTATATTGCCTGTCGCGTTAAATTTGGTATGTTTAACCTTGAATACAGCTTTTAAATCCTACGGTGGTGTTGTTTCGAGCTTAGAACACATGCATGCATTATACAATTGCTGTCAATACTCTCTGAATAATTGAGAAGAAAGTCTTGTTCATAATTTAAATATTTGTAAAGCTGTGTATTTATATGCCCGAGGTGGTTTAGATCTGTTCATAATTTGATTGCTCTTTTTCCAAAAATAGGGCAAGGACTTGGTATTGTGCTGGCCCTGGCCCTGACCCATAGTTATTGACTGGATGCTTAAGCATTTCCCCTCTTGAAGAATTTTTGACCGTGCAATAGTTTTACGCTTATATGATTTCGTGTTAAGCTTATAAACTGCCGTAGAAATTGCAGTGTTGTGCTGGTTTGTCCCTCTGTGCTTGGTTCTACCGGAGTCTACAAATGTTCCTTTTTATCTCTTAGTTTTTTCTGCTTTATGTTTTCCTTAAAATATCACATGAAATGTGTATTGCCTCTGGACAGTTTCTAGTTAATAAATACAATTGTAAACTAATTATATGCTACTAACTCTACTCAATTAATAGGTTAGGTTTAATTATTGAGTTAACTTCCGAAGAGCTTTCAAACTTAAAAAAGACGAAAACAACTTTTACCCGTGTGTTTATTCCATGACATAATTTCTCCCGGCCAAAAGAGACAAACCCTACAAGATGTTTCCAAAGTGCTAAGGCAAACTCTCGATTGAACACTATTAAAAATTGTCTCTTGACTCGTTACATCATTTACGACATAGTCATATTTGAAATGTGGCAACGTCTATTCAGCCATCAGATTGCACAATTGACTGTAATTGTTAATTAATTGAAAATAAAAACTACACTATATTTTGATTTTCCATAAATTATTAATTACAATCAGATTTTCCATAAATTATTAATTACAATCAAATGTGCAGTCTGATGACTGCATAGACAGGCTTGAAGTGTTCTCCCGACCTTATTAACATCAGCAAAAAAATCACACTACACATGTAGAACCTGCTGCAATGGCAAGTAGCTTTAATAGATGTGAAGATGGATGTTAAGTAGCAAAATCATCTCACGACACGAGTAGAGCCTCCTGCAATGGTAAGCTGAATTTTCTGTTTTCCTTTTTATGTTTTCTTCATTAATTTATCTTTTATATTCATTTATTCTTTGTTTTATTGCAAAGACACGGAGTTCTTGTTCTCCATTATTGATACTAATTAGTTAGGGTTTCGTAGAGTTCTCTAGAACGGAAAATTTCCAGCGCAAGCAATGGGATAGCTTCTGTATTTTTCCTTCCTCAAAGTTTCCTTTATATTTTTTTGGAATTTCTAACTTATCCAAGTTGCCTTTATGTTTTTTTGTCTTTTAATCCTTGTCATGCAATTTTAATTTTATAGAAATTTATTTTACTTTAAAATCTTCTTTATTTTATTATTTAATGATATTTTGTTAAACTTTTGATTTTGATTTTTATAATAAATTATAATTAAATTTAATATATAATTATATTTTATAATTTTTAACTTTTTAAATTAATTTAGAATGTTGTTATATATATATATATAATTGTTTTTTATAGGCAACTTCTGATTCTTCCGTTTCTAGTAACATAGGCTGAAATACATTATTTATTGAAACTTTTGAAAATTTTCAAGTAAATCTGAACTATGGAAATTGATTACATATGTAAATTTAATGTATCTAAACTACTTGTTTGGGTTTTCACTTGAAAGATGAAATTCCTCTATGATAGAGTTAATTAATATCATATTACATGTAGGCATTCATTGTTAAAAGTTCTCTTGAATTTTACCAGAACAAGTTGAAACTTGCGATTTTCATTGTGTTAATTCATAATCTAGCAAAGTTTTTACCACCACACATATATTGCTGTTATTGAACTTATCTAGGCTTAAATTTAGTCAGGGCATATTTAAGTTACCAAAGCTGTGTAATTTTAAGAGATTTAAGGGGTTTCTCTGACGTGCCTTTTATCTACTGAAGTTTCTTTGGCAAGATATTCACAATATTTTGTGAAGCGAAAACAACATTTCATCTGATTATATTTCTAAGGTTTAACAGTCTACCATCGCAAGGCTTACACACAGTTGGGATTGTCAGGCATTGTCATTCAAGCAGGTTTACGTGCAATGGCTGCTTGCAATGAATTCCGGTTTAGGTCTCAAACTAAAGCTTCAATTATTATACAGGTATTTTCTTTTTGTTGCTTTGACAAAATAGGTGATGTAAAATTGAGTTTTATCAATTAAGATTGTTGTAGTGTAATTTTTCAAAATTTGATCTCTGATAATGTGTTTAATGGATCTATAGTTTTGAAATTTGACATTAAGAAACAATTCAAGTTAGTCATTAACATCCAGCTAACGGAATAAGAGCCTTTGAAAAAATTCACCATAAAAATGGGAAAGTGATAATGTCCCTTTTAATGTTTGCTGGCCTCCAGACTGAATGGCCTGCATATAGAGCTCGCACATGCTATAAGAAGATAAAGTTGCCAGCCATAACAATCCAGTGTGGTTGGAGAGGAAGGGCCAGAAGGAAGGAGCTCAGAAAACTTAAGATGGTGAGTCATGAGTCCTTCCTTTCATGAATACATGTATACTTTGTGACAAATGAAACAAATGATAAGAACAAAAATAATATTATGTAGACATCAATAAAACAGTTTACTTCTGCAACTATTTTTAAATGTGTGATAATTTTTTTCTCATTCTCTTAAATTTTTTCTCATGCTGAGACGTTAGATCTTTCTTAAGAATATTATTATGGAGTAATGAAGTATTCTGAATCCATCAAATAACATAAAAGTTTGAAGCTATTAGTAGGTGCTTAATTATCGTTATTGGCATTTGTATGTAGTAGTCTTCATACAATTTATCTAAGATATGTACCATTTCTATTTAAGTTTCAACTTTTTGTTATTTTAGGATTTTGTAATCTTATGTAAGCAAAAGTTAACTTCCCTATGCAGGCTGCTAGGGAGACTGGTGCGCTGCAAGAAGCAAAAACCAAGTTGGAGAAACAAGTAGAGGAGCTTACATGGCGCCTACAGCTGGAGAAGCGTATAAGGGTAATGATTGTTCTATTTGAGATTTTATGCAAAAACAAAAGAAGTTTATCAGAAAGAAAATCCACATGGCTGACAAAGTTCTAATATTCTTTTCAGTTTGAACTTTCAACAATTCATATTCATTTTGAGTCTAAGGCCTCATTCGAGTTGATTCAGGTGGTGAAAAATTAGTTGGCAACTAAAATCTAGGAATAAAGTATGTTGCTTCTAATCATACAACTTATGCTGCACAAGTCATATTTACTTCGTAAGTCAGATGCTTCACATCAGAATTGCACTGTCTTGTGAATTTACTGTTTGATTGATGTTTAAATTTCTTTTTTTGTAGGCTGACTTGGAAGAATCAAAATCACAAGAGACTGCAAAACTGCAATCTGCTCTACAGGAGATGGAAGCACAAGTTAGAGAAACCAATATCTTGTTGGAAAAGGAGAGAGAGGCAGCTAAAAAGGCTTTGGAGCAGGCTAAGACTGTCATAGACACTCCAGTTGTTGTTGTAGACAATGCAAAGCTCGAGAGTCTTATCAGCGAGAATGAAAAACTAACGGTGATTCTTATTCTTTGTGAAACTATGAAAATATAGCTGTAGTTGTACTCATCAGGTAGATTGAAACGTTTAGTGTAGAAAACTCAATTTCGTGGGTGTTTTGACATAAAAATGATGCCTTAGAATAGTGAAGGTTGCCCGAAAGCAATCCTGTTGGTATGATGCAACATATAGCTTAACTTTTGGAGAATTTGTTGAAGTGTTTGAGCATTCTGATGGACAATTTTATGTTTCATTTCTGGAAGCATTACAGTTATTGACGTTTTCCTTTGTGCAGGTTTTGATAAGTTCACTTGAGCAAAAGGCGGATGAGGCTGAAAAAAAAGCAGATGGGGTTGAGAAGAAATATGTTGAGTTCCAAAAGCTGAGTGATGAACGGCTTAGAAAGGCCAAGGAGGCAGAGTCAGAAATTGAGAAGCTCAAGAATACATTACAAAGGTTTAAATATTATTTAATGTCACTATGTTCTCTTTGTTACTAAAGGACTATTTTTTGGATATAGTTCATATTCTTATTTTCATGCCTTTGCTACGTTTTCAAAACCTAAATAGGTTTGGAGCCAAACTTTTAAATGCTGAACCTAAGGATAAAGATATTCGTCAGCAAACATTGGTCAAGTCACCTATAACGGCTTTTTCGGAATGCTTAATCACTACAGTTACTCAGGTAGATTATCGCTTTAATTAATTTTCACGCACAGTTCAGGTGTTTCGTTTATTGGATTTGAATCCTTCTTTTGGAGAGTTGAATGCAATTGTACCTGGTTTTCTGAACATTCTATTTATTCTCTTTTCGGGCACTCTTGAAAATGGCTATGACGAGCTTGAAGAACCTAATACTGTAAAAGTGAGTTTTTGGGTATCATTTCCATCTGTTTTTAGTCTTTAATGATTTCTTGTTCCATTTCCTATATGACCATGTCATATATTGATCCTTACAAGTTATAACTAGAGAGTAAGCAACACTTTTTGCAGGTTACTGTTGCAAGCAAGGTACCTATCATCAAGGAGCCTGCCGAAATTGAAAATAAGCCACCAAGGCCTCTTAATGACATAGAGAACAAGCCACCAAGGCCACTTAATGATATACATGCACTCAGTTCAATTCCCCAAAAAATCTTTAGTCCTTTTTAAATGCACAGCAAGTGCAATTGTCTACCAAACGTTGAATTGGATTTGAAGTCTACTTATTTCTATAAATCTAATATCTTATATTATTCCGATTCAGGAAAGCATAAACACACTTATCAAGTGTGTCTCCCAGGGTATTGGCTTCAGCCAAGGCCGGCCTGTTGCAGCTTGCATTATATACAAGACACTTATTCATTGGCGGTCATTTGAAGCTGAAAGAACCAGTGTGTTTGATCGTATTATTCAGATGATTGGATCTGCAATTGAGGTTAACAGAAATTGCTATGAATATAATGCTTTTGCTATTTTTTTTTAAGATTATTTATTTTTCTGTCAACGATACTTGACTGGATAACCAGTTACAATATAGAACTAGGTTGAGAAGACCCCAGGGCTGTGAAAGTGGCTCAACATAAAACACAGCAGCTAAACAAAAGAAACAAAACGAGATTGGATCGATCTTTTGTTGCTTGTCTTTTTGAATGTTGCCATGTGGCGATTTACAATCTTTAAGCCATTCAGTATCATTGGATCATATCTTTTTTACTTGCAAATTCATTGGTCCAGTTCTATTTGTGTCATCTGTCAAGGTATTACGTATTTCAGTAGCAAGAACCTTTTTTTCCTTTGGTCTTTTCAAATGCTGCATTATGACAACCGTACAATCTCAAGTGTCGATTATTTCTGGCTTGTCTTTTTGTTTCACAAGCTCATCGTTCTGGAAAGCATTTACTTCACTCTAATTTGTTATATAAATTAAGTCCTCTTGAATGATACTAGAGGAACATGTAAGTGTCAGCATGATAAAATCAGGATGTTGTTTCTGGAGGATATTAGGCACAACACTTTTTTGAGATCCATTCGCTAGGATGTGATGGTCTACTATACTAGCAGTTGGAGCAGTAAATTCTCTTTTGAATTGTAACTTAGAATGCATTACATTAAAATAAATCATCTCCTAGTTCTACTTTATTATTAAAAGGATGCCATGAATGTACTAGAAATATATAGTGAGTTAGTAGAAATCACCTTTTGCTTAAAGGAAAATCATTTTGAAATTCTACCCTTATTTACTTAATAGTAAGTATATAGCAATGTACTTTCATCTCTTTCATGGAAACTATTTAGTACTTTTCCATGCTCTATTGCCTCTTTAACATTTACACGTAGAATACATTCTTTTGTATATGTGCCTATATCTAACATAAAGTCTATTTTTTATTACAGAATCGGGAAAACAATGATGTTTTGGCCTATTGGTTGTCAAATACATCAACTTTGCTTTTCTTCATGCAACGGACATTTAAGGCATCTGGTGCATTTGGAGTAACTCCCCAAAAGGGAAGATCATCTTCTACTTTACTTGGAGGAATGGCTCAAGTAAGAAGACATCCCTGGTTTTAATTTTTAAGTAATGTAATTAACTTCAGCTTAATAATTAGGAAAGGTTAATTTATCAGGCTAGAGCAAATTGGGTAGATACAAATTTAATGTTATTGATTTATTTTTTTATTGTTTCGATAAATATTGTACAACAATATCTTGTAGGATTTTCGATCCTCGCCATCAGCCATGGGCCGTCCTTCTGGTATTGGTGGTTTAGATGCTGTGCACCAAGTGGAGGCAAAATATCCAGCTTTAATATTCAAGCAACAACTTACAGCTTATGTGAACACGATATATGGGATTATTCGTGATAATCTGAAGAAGGACATATCTGCCTTGCTTGGCCTGTGTATACAGGTATATATAAAATTTTCTGTCAGAGAACATTTGGCAGCCATCAAATCAATTGTTAACTTTTTGTTAACTGAGCGTGTCAGTTAGTCCAAAGTTTGTGTTCTCCTTTCCATTTTTATTTCACAATCAGGATTTGTCTCACTATGTGGCAAATAACTTCGTAATATCATATATTGGCACCAATAGAAAAATTGCATTTGTTCAGCTGGGGCTAGATGATGGCTATTCTTAGAAACATAATAATTTTTTATTCTATTTCTTACCAAATTATTATTCGATGTTTATATTTCATCTTGTATGAACAAAAGAATTGTCATGTATACAGTTTCCAAGGACATCAAGGACAGCTATGGTAAAAGCATCTCGATTGCAGGCAAATGCAAGTGCACAGCAGGTTCCAAATCACTGGCAAAGCATTGCCAAGAGCCTAACTAGTCTTCTCCAAACAATGCGTGCAAATTATGTATGTTTCAGTACACAAATATTTTAGTTTCTTATCAAAATAGCAAAATGTATATAGGAACAAGAATATTTGGTCATATTGCACAGGGCTTGTTTACCTTGCAGGTGTCATCTATTTTGGTCAATAAAATCTTCATTCAAATATTTGTATTCATCAATGTACAACTTTTCAACAGGTTAGAATATTTCTGCACAGGAAATGTTTTCAGATACTGAACTTAATACATTGTTGTAAGGCAGTGAACATTTCTAATTAGTTATATTTTGATATTTGACAATACACAGTTGTAAGGCAGTGAACATTTTTAATTAGGTATATTTTGATATTTGACAATACATTGTTTTAAGGCAGTGAACATTTTTAATTAGTTATATTTTGATATTTGACAATGAATGGTCTCATTATTTTTGCTACAGCCTTCTTCTACGTCGTGAATGCTGCTCATTCAGCAATGGAGAGTATGTTAAAGCAGGGTTAGCTGTTCTGGAACTTTGGTGCCGTGAAGCAACAGAAGAGGTTTGCTCGTGATTTTACTTTCCCTTTAAACGTGGACTTTACTGGTCTATTGTATGGTTATTTTGTATTTTTGGACTCGTCATACCTTGCTTAATGTTGAAAGCTCGAACACTGCAGTATGCAGGTTCAGCTTGGGATAAACTAATGCATATCAGACAAGCAGTGGGACTTTTGGTAAGCAACAAGAAGTGATAAATGTTTCTTCTAACATATTGTTTTCCTATAAATTCTAGCATCATTTAAAATAATTTTTTAATTTCTTTTTATATTTGATCATTACTAAGCGTACATACCATCATTATGTTAAATTCTATTTACATACTTTCAACTCCGAAAAGATTGATCCTTATTAATGTAGATCATTTGTTAAAAGGATTGACGCATTGGTGCCAGCAATTTTAATTTGATGTTTGAAATTGCATTATCCTTCAGGTTATTCGTCAGAAACCAAAGATATCCCTGGATGAAGTTACTCATGATCTTTGTCCGGTTAGTCGATTATTTTTCTGTCTCTTGCTTTGTAATCCATATTGTTTACTATTTTCCTCGAGGCTTGTTTTTTTAATAATTGCTTCTCAGGTCTTAAGCATACAACAATTATATAGAATCAGCACCATGTACTGGGATGATACGTATGGCACTCATAGTCTGAATTCAGATGTAAGTCATGTGGATATATGTGTTGATAACGTTTGTTTCCTTGTCTTGCGCCTATTAATATTTGCCTGTGATACAATTGCATGCTTGAATTAACATTTTGGTCCTAATTGTCATTAGCAATGGATATTTTACAGGTTATTTCAAACATGAGAGTATTGATGACTGAAGATTCAAACAGCTCTCTGGGAAATTCTTTCTTGTTGGATGATGACACAAGGTAAGATTGTAGAGAAAGCTAATGACAGGATATGCATCAGTTTGCAAAAAAAATAATTCTGTGAGGGTGTTCACCGTTAGCATTTGGTAGGTTCTTCAACAGCTCTTGCAGAAAATTGACAGAATTATTGTTTTAAACTGCAGCATACCGGATTTGGATGTTGGAGTTGAGGATTGGATTTGGATTGTTAATTTGATAATTGGAACTGTGGAGGTGAGTGTGGATTGAGGAAGTTTAGATTTAGGTATTTGAGGTTTTGATCAGAATGAGGGGCATTGGAATTGGGTGGTAAAATGTCATCTGGAATTGGGATTAGGCCTAGGATTGGGACCAACAATATTTTTGTATGATAATTTTGAAGGTGGTTCACATCTATTGTATGTAATATGTAAATTCATCAATTTATTTTTCTTTTGGATCCATTTTTTTTTTCTATTTCTTGATGTTCGGATATAGATGAAAGAGTGACAATAGGTTGTTTCTTGGATGCCCATGATACTTCACATGTTCCAAAATGGTAGATAAAAAATAATAGATAAGTTTCTATTTAGTAGTCTAAGTTATTTATCATTGAGTTAATTAATTTAATTTGTGGTTCAAATTGTTATTATGCAGTGAACTTCTCATCTATTAGGTGGGGTGAAGAGGTTACACTTTTTTGAGATGTACATTGTATATAGACCTTGAGATGGTGTATGCCACATTTTGTAAATATTGTTTTGATTTAGCATATATGCTAAATTTGTATATGTATATACACTATTAATCTACACTTTTATATATTAAAATCAATATTCGATATAATTTGTTTTTTGTGTGCATGTTTTCCTAATAGTTTATGAATTACATATTATTTTCAATCATAAATTATCATCAATCATTTGATCCCTTTCTCTTTTAGTCTATATAGTTACAACATCCTTTATCTTTTGATTCGTTAACACCCTTAATCTCTATAGTTTCATTTTGGTTTTGATTTTTTTAATAAAGTTTTATTTCCCCTTTAGCATTGATGGCATTTTCAATTTGAATTTCCTTTTGATTAGTGCATCAAAATAAGTGATATGAAATGCCAAATTTGGGTTCAAATTAATGATAAAGTTGTATATAAGTTTTTTTTTATTAGTATGTAAGTTGTGCATGTTATTAGAGACTCCCTTGCACTTCTATTTGAATTATTTTAGGATCTTGAAAAAGGAAGACCCAAAGAAAATGTGTCATAACAACCTTGTAGAGGAAGATTTATGATAAAAACTAAAAAAAGTCATTAATTATTAGAACAAAAATAAACTAGTAAGGCCACAAATTAAAAAATGTGAAGACCTCTAGAAAATGGAAGATTATGTATGATTGAACTCAATGTTCATAAAAATTGGTTAAAAAATGTATTGGCTGATCTATGCATAGATAGTCTAGTCATTAATTATTAGAACAAAAAAAAACTATTAAGGCCACAAATTAAAAAATGTAAAGACCTCTAGAAAATGGAAGATTATGTATGATTGAACTCAATGATCATAAAAATTGATTAAAAAATGTATTGGCTGATCTATGCATAGATAGTAGTGATATGCCAAAAGAGTATGGGAAAAATTGGGTAAACCAACATTATTTGATACTTTGTAGAACATTACATTAGTTGATGGGACCACAATAAGGACCATTGGTACATGGAGGAATATTGAAGTCGGTCTAATAGGGATATAATAAATAACATAGATTTTGAGGCATAGATTTTGAGGTCATTGAGATGAAATAACCTTTTGATACATTTAATATTCTATTGAACCTAGAATGGTTGTGAATTGTAATGAGATTTTTGATTCTTAGAAGAGTTTTCAATTTTTTTGGTGTAAATTGAGTGGTATAAATTCTTCTTTAAATATATGAGTGCTACATATGTTGTGGAGGTAGTGCAAAGAAAATATTTTTAAAGTGCGAAAATAAAGATTATGAAAACAATCTCTTCTACGACTACATGGTTTGGGTGGAAAGATGATTTTTCAAATGGAAAGTAAGGAGTGATTTCCTTGTTGATTATAGGAAAGAAGAGGTCTATATGATAAATTAGAAGGATTGTCCATACACAATTAATAGAAGATGTTCAGACTCGTCAAATCTCTTTATGATCTCAAATAGGGTCATAGAGTGGGCTTTATCAAATTAGATGAACATCTTGCATAACATGGATCAAAATGGTGAACTTGAAATTTTACCTTGAAATATCGAGCCAAGGAGAGGTTGTGACAACTTCATGGAATCTTGACAAGGTTTTGGAAACTATAGGAAAGACTGACAAGTTCTAACTTAGACAAAAATTTTAAGGTGGAATGTGATTTTGGGAAAATGAAAAAAACTATGGCAACAATATTGAAAATTTAATTTAAATCGGTATATTATGTTTCAAATATTGAAATTTATCATGGTTTTGTTTAGTATATGTATTGGTATATGACATTCTAAACTTAATTTTATTTCTAGGTTGTGTGTGTGTATGTATATATATATTTGTACAAATGTACCCAAAACATACCTAATTCCCCCCCCCCAAAAATCCGTTGTACCTACATATGCATACCCATGCTTGTACTTGCTTTGGCAACTTACTATAAAATGCATTCCAATCAAAATGAACCCAAACAATAAGGGAAAATACAGGCTTGTAATTATAACATTACAAATATAAATTATATTATATTCCTTAATACAACACATAATCAATAATAATAAAAGTTAAAGAAAAAATGAAATTTGGTACAAAAGCATTGAAACTTTATAGAAGGGATAAAGTGAAAGAAAAAATAAATAAATATTTTCCACAAAATTTATCCCAAAACAAAACATGAATCCAACAAATGACGTAATTGAATTTATTTTCACCACCACATCCTATCTGAACAAGACTAGCTTAGTTGTTGACTTGTTGAGAGCCTCAATGCTACACCATCCCTTGGACCACTACCAAGACTTCACCCACCATTTGCCAAACGATTGGCTACACCTCAAGCAACAACAAATGCCTCTAATTGAAGCATCGTTGCTACCTATTGATCTCTTCAACCACAGTGTGCTAGTGAAAAAAGAATGGCTGCCAATGAAAGAGAATGGTAGTGTTTATAACAATAGTACTTTGAAAACAATCCCTATGAGTCGACAGAGAGCTCTAAGCTTTGAGTGGCAACTTTCAAGATGATTGGTAGTGCAAATTTGGGGTTCTTGGGGAAGCATTTGTCTTGAGTCCAAGTGGCAACAGTGCCCTTTTTGTGATAATATGATGGCAAAACTTCTATCTTCATTGCCCTCGATATACCTACTCTCTATTGCCTTGTTGGATCTTCGCTTATCATCAAAGTCGAAGATAACTACATGACAAGAGCAAATTCATTGGAGTAGTAGCTCTAGAGGTAAGAGGCCATGAGATCCAAAACTTCGCTCCATCGGATGCCCAATGCCCAAAGTTCATTTCAGTATAGTTTTCTTTAATTTCGGTGTCAAAGGCATCAAGCGTACCTCTCTATTTTTTCCTCGCTTCTATGACCATTTTTATTCCCCTTTCATGGATTGGGGATGCAATTGTAGAAGGAATGAAATTAGAGCCTACGTGAGATTGAAGATAGAAAGCTATGTGACAAAAATTGTCTTGACCTCGTCATATGTTAATTTTTCAAGAAGATTAATTAATCTTATTTTTTATTTCTTTGGTGATTTTCAAAAATATGTTAAATTCCTATTCATCAAAAAAATAAGACTGGGGAAAAAGAAATTACTCCTGTGGAATGATTTGATCCCCACCGCCGGTGCTCCTCCTACAGTGTTGCTGTAAAAGGGTCGAAGTGGCCGCCTCTGTCTCATTTAGTAATTTTCCACAGCATTTCCTTTACCACTCTTTCAATGGCAAACGCGGCATCGAAACCCTAGACGAGCCCCAAATTTTGAAACCCTCGCTGAGCTCGTCGGAATCGCAGCCCTGGTGAAGAAGAGGCGAGAGACGCAACAACCGAATCTGGGCGTTGGAGAATAGTTTCACAGCCGTCCACAAAACTTGCTCTGAATTCCTCCTCCCATTCTACACCATAAACCCTTAGCCAAACCAAAAATTGCTACTATATTCGTTAAATTTGTCGGCGTCTTCTTTGTCCCCGCTCTTTCTTAGCGTCACGTAATGTATAGCTCTTGTAATTTAATGCCCGCCTCAGTCAGATTACCTACCGAATTGTATGATGGAGAAATATCGAAGACCGTTGTGTAACAAGCGATTCACATATCTGCGATTTATTAAATTAAAATTGGTTAATAGTTTGAGTTTGAATTTTTATATGTTTACAAAATTTTATTATAATTTATAATTTTATTTAAATTGTAATTTATTTATTAAAAAATTTAACTCAAAATTTTTTGATATGATTATTTCATATATTATAGTAAATATTTATATTGATTCATCAATAGTATATCATAACTATTAGCTGCTTTAAGACCATATTTTTATTTCCACCATTGATTTATAGTATAATCTAATGGCCCTTCTTATATTCCATGAGATAAAATGTATCTATGATTTGTAATGTTTATAGGGCCCACAATTTTGAGTCTCATGAGTATTATAGATTGTGGGTATATTTTATCTCACAGAGTATATCAGAGTATAACGAGGGTCGTTAGATCAATGATATAAAATCCATTTTGAGCCACATGAATCATGGTACATTTTACCATGCATAATACAATGAGTCGTTATATTATATTTTAAAACAATTGCGAAAAGTAAATATTGTAGTCTACCCCTTAAACCCATCGATAATTTCCACCCTTGGGCCTTTACTTTTCCATGAAAATTATTTTTAGATTGGATGTATTACCATCATAATTAATGCACTTTCCTATTATTTTTCAAGATTTGTCAAAATTTTCTATAAAATTTTAGTGATGTAAGGAAATCACCAATAAAATTAATATTTTTTTCATAAAAAAGGAAAGATCTGCCAATAGAAATTAATAATTTTTTCTTTAAAAAATGAAAGATTTGCCAAGATTTCACCAATAGAAATTGAATTTTTTTCTTAAAAAAATGAAATACTTGCCAATATTTTATATCTTTTTCTTCAAGAGGATTTCTTAAAGTTATCACTGCTAGTAGTTAGAAGGTTTTTGAGCCATCGATTCATTAGTACCTCTCTACGAAAGCTCACATAATAAGTGGGAGATTAGCATATTGACAGAGTGGATTCATCTATGACAGGCTATACCAAACACAATTGGACTTGAGCTATGTTTAAAAATAAGTGCCACAAAGTGGAAGTAAGTAGTAATAATATGTAATGTGTATAAAAAACACTTAATAAATAAGACATAGTGTAGGGGAAGAGCACTAGTAGTCGTTATAGTTCCAATAACCTTCACTCCATGCACACCCAACTCTTCATAAAACTTTTGTATTTTACATAATTTTAATTGGGCGAATAAATATTTGTATCCTACAAAAATACATGTTCACTAGTGAATGTGTAGTTGACCCAAAAAAAAAAAACTAGTGGTACATATCTATTTCCAATAGAAGGCAAGTTGCACAAAATAACTCACTTTTATATTTATTTAAAATCTAAATATTTACAATTACCACTCGATGCAAGTGGCCCAAAACTTTAAATATATTTTATTTACATTCACACGTGCACAATTAATGATGCCTAATATGTCATAATAAAAAATAACTCACTTTATGGGCTATCAATTGTACATTATTCCACACTTCCTCTCACATCTTCATTTATTAACTCCATCTACTTTTGGTACCTGCACATGCAATAAATGGTGTAGGGCTCCCCAATAAACAAAAATACATATATTAAATTATATATAAAACTAAATTCATTCAAGTCATTGTAGAAATATATTAAATCGTATATAAAATTGAATTCATTCAAGTCACCATAAAAATTAAACATAAATGACAACCACAATATGAAATGACCGAATGTTTCCCACAAAAATTCAAATTTAAAAATCAACCACTACAATTCAATGTATTCATTTTCCACATTCAAATGATTTAATAAGAGGGAACTTATTAGAGTTCTTGTTCATGTTCTCCAAAAGTTAGTTGAAACACATTATTTGTCAAAAAATTTAAATGCATTTAATTGTCTTTTAAATTCATTTATTTATGGATGTTAAGGAGCAAAAAAATTTCACAACATGAGTAGAGCTTCCTGCAATGGTAAGTAGTTTTTTTTTTCCCATTTTGTATTTTCTTCTTTAATTTGTCTTTTATATTCATTTATTTTCTTTGTTCTATTGTAAAGGCATGGAGTTATTATTCTCCAAAAGTTAGCTGAAACACATTATTGATAATAATTAGTTAGGGTTTCCTAGAGTTCTCTAAAATATAAATTTTCCAGTGCAAGCAATGGGATAGTTTCTGTATTGTTTTGATTATAGGGGAAAAATAGGTTTTGAAGGGACCTTAAACCCCTTTACAACATAAAAGAGAGAAAGCTACTAAAAAAGAAAGACATTGAAGCAACAATAGCAGCCAAAAGCGTAACTATAGTCAAAACACGACATATATATATATATATAGTTGTTGTTGTTTCTTATAGACAACTTTTTCATTTTTGTTTCTGTTTTCATTTCTCATTTTTTGTAACATAGTCTAAAATACATTATTTATCAAAAAAATTCAAAATTTTAAGTAAATGTAAACTATGGAAACCTTATTACTAAAATTGATTACATATGAAAACTTAATGTATCTACACTACTTGTTTGGGTGTTCACTTGAAAGATGAAATTCCTCTGTGATAGAGTTAATTAATATCATATTACATTAGGTATACATTATTAAAAATTCTCTTGAATTTTACAAGTACATGTTGAAACTTGAGATGTTCATTATGTCAATTCATAATCTAGCAAATTTTTACCATCACACATATATTGTTGTTATTGAACTTAAATCTAGGCTTAAATTTAGTCGGGGCACATTTAGTTTACCAAAGTTGTAGAGATTTAAGGAGTTTCTCTAATGTGCCTTTTATCTACTAAAGTTTCTTTGAAAAGATATTCACAATATTTTGTGAAGCAAAACCAACATTTTTTCTGATTATACTTGTAAGGTTTAATAGTCTACTATATTACCAAACTTTGTTGTAAAAGCTATTTGGGAGAATTGAAAAAGTCAAAATTCAGTAGAAAAAATATATATTAATATGGTTTTATATTTAATGATAAGATTTTTTTGAAACTATAGGCCTTTCTATTCTTTAGAGTAGCCAAAGATTTAATGATTTAATTTATACCAGAAATGTAACAAACTCATATATGTTGAATTCTAAATTCCTTCAGAGACATGAAGGACTGGTATAGGATCATACAAGTCCTAGTGTTTGGCCATTAATGGCTTGTAATGGTAATATACTTCTACCACAATGTTTTGGTGAAGATAATAAATGGCAATAAGGAGATTCAACATACTGTGAAGTTGTGAACCTTATAACATGTGTGTTGGATGTTGTAGTCGTGTCATTGATATGTGGTTGTCATTGATGTCAACACTATTAGCATTGATGTATTTGGAAGTTGCATATGTCGAGGATATTGAGAAATTTGTTCAAGGAAAAGTTGCAGGTTGCCAATGGAATAGTGAAGGTCATGAAGGTGAATTGTTCAGTACGTCGATTATTAGACATTGTGGTCTAAAGGTTTAATTTTGAGTGTGTCTAGTTTATCCATTGAAAGTTTCAGAGGTTCGCGTGAAGATTTGGTCGTGTTGTGGATGAATGTGTTCTGACATTTTTTTTGTGGCTTTAGTTAGTGTTCCTGATTGAAGTTGAAGTGATTTCAGTAAGTTCAGTTGTTGTGGATGCTTCTCTGATGGTTCATGATGATTATGGATGCTTCTAGTTTGTGCTCTATCTTTGTTGCATGTCCACGTTAATTGGTGTGCTAATGGTCGATGATTTTTCCATTGCTTGTTCAATTTTTATGTTCTTGGTTGACATGGTGGTTGTTGCTTGTTGCAGATCCTTGAAGATTAAATTTGAAATGTTTGGTGCGCTCAAGGATATTCTTGTAGGTCTTCATTATGTTTTGTCCAATGGTGTTTAACTTGCATTGTAAATTTATTTGTAAATTTGGGCCAACATAATGTATATGTTTTATATTTTCATATTTTGTTTGGTTGACAAAGTTATTGATGTAAATCTATGTAGCAGATATATAAGAGCGATTGGTTGAGTGAAGTGAAGAGTGAATGAGTGCTAGAGGAAGTGCTAGTGTGTGCATAGTGTTTTATCATTCGAGTGCAAAGCAAAGTGAGTGAAGTGTGAAGGAGTTTTTTGTGCATAACTAGAACTATAATCAGGCTTTTGTAGAAGCTAATTTCTTAGTTCATACCTTGTGAATCTAATCCTAATTGTTGTAAGACAATGTGTCTTCTCTAGGTAGTGAGCCCTCTTGTATTTAAGTAGTGAGCTCTAGGCAGTGTGCCTGAATGCATGTGCATTCCCATTATTTCTCATTATACTTTTAAAGGGTATAATATTGTGGACTAACATCCACTGTGGTTTTTCCCCTAACAAGGTTTCCACATAAAAAATATTGGTGCTCTTTGTGTCTCTGATGTGTTGATTGTTTATGCTTTAATGTTCTTACATCAGATCTAAGATTTGGTTAAGTAAATTTTAATAAGTTTGAAATTATGTGACAACTAATTCACCCCCCTCTCAGTTGTCTATCATTGTTTTGCCAACAATTGGTATCAGAGCAGGTTCCTCTGAAGAAGTTTAAAAGCTTGAGGTGATCTGAGATGGCATCATATAAGGATAGTCCTAAATTAGATGGAACTAACTACTCTATGTGGAAGAGGAGAATGGAATTCCATTTGAAATGTATTGGAGAACCCTTCTAGATGATTACAAAGAATAGATATGTTATTCCTCATAAAGTTCCCTCCACTCCTGATGAGATCAAAGAGGTTGAGACTAATATCACGGCTATTGAAGCTTTGTTGAGCGCTCTGATAGATTTAGAAATGAAAAATGTATTAGATTTGAAGATAGCTCATGAGATCTAGAAGAAGTTGGAGAATTTTTATGAAGGATATGTACTTGTGAAGGTTGCTAAGCTATAGAGTTTAAAAGGAAAGTATGAAAATTTAAAGATGGGTGAATGAAAATATTACTTCTTTTATGCAAAGAGTAAATGAACTTGTCATGGGTATTAGATGTGTCAGTGGTACCCTGGATGGACAAGAAATTGTAGCTAAAGTGTTGAGACCATTGCCTCCCTCTTACAATTCAAAGGCTCATGCTATTGAAGAGCTCATAACTGTAGCTAATGTGACAAGGGATATGTTGATTGGTAAACTTGTTGCCTTTGAGTTAAGAAAATTTGGTTATTCTTCCCCTAAGACTGAATATACATTTAAGGTCACTATATCTAGAAGAAACAAGCAAAGATATGATCCAAGAGAATCTTCTAGAAAGACATTCAACTATGAGGAAGAGATGAAGCAACTTGAAGATGAAGAAGTTGAAGAGCTGGAAGCATTGATTGTGAAGAAAGAAGGTAGAGGAAAAGGTAAGTATAAATGAGTGTTACCTCTTAAATGTTTCTCTTGTAATAAGATTGGTCATTTGGAATCTAGGTGTCCTAAAAGAGTTCCTAGATCTAAGCCTTATAAGCCTAGATTTCAAAAGAAATGTTATTATGCTGAAGAAGATGTGATTGATGAAGAATATAAAAAGGAGAATGGAAATCATGATGAATGGGTGTTCATCACTATCAAGGAGAATGGTTTGGTAGCTACTGAATCTACTAAAGTTGAGAAAGCTCTTATAGCCTAAATTGAAGAAAATGGTTAGTGGGTCATTGATAGTGGATACTCACATCATATGATTGGTGATAAAATCAAGTTTGTAAGCTTAGAGAAATATGATGGTGGGGTTGTAAGGTTTAGAGGTAATAATGATGGTGTGATTTGTGGTAGAGGATCTATTTGTCTTGGTGGAAAACATAACATTGATGATGTCCTTTATGTTGAAGGCTTAAAGCATAATCTGTTGAGTGTTGGACAAATGGTGGACAAGGGTTATGATCTTCAGTTCAAAGATGGAAGATGCAAAATACTTTGAAGTTTCAAAAATATGATTGCATTAGGTATAAAGACTAGAGGTAATATCTTTCATTTGAGTGTTGCTAATGAAATTTGTTTAATTGCTTAAGTAGATGAAATTTGTTTGGCATAGGAGGTTGTGTCATGTGAATTTTGAAAATATTGTCAAAGTAAGCTCCACTCAAGCAGTAAGAGATCTACCTAAGCTAATGAAGCCTACTAACTCAATATGCAAGGAATATCAAATAGGTAAACATACTAGAGTGTCTTTTTGGAGCAAACAACATCATTCTAATGGGGTACTAGAGTTGGTGCATATTGATTTGTGCAGTCCCTCTAGAGTCAGAAGTCTAAATGGAGAAAGGTACTTTATGTTGCTCATTAATGATTATTCTAGGATGATATGGGTTACTTTTCTAAGAGAAAAATGTGAAGCATTAGAGAAGTTCAAAAGTTTTAATGCTATGGCAAAGAATGAGATAGGTTTGAAGATAAAATGTCTGAGGTCAGACAGAGGAGGATAATTTACTTCCTGGGAGTTTGACTCTTTCTATGAAAAGCATGGAATCAAAAGATAATTATTTGCTCCCTAGACCCCTCAACAGAATGGAGTTGTAGAGAGGAAGAACAAAACAATATGGATGTTGCTAGAACAATGATGTTGGAAGGAAATGTGCCTCACATATATTGGAGAGAAGTTGTAAGCACTGTTGTGGATACTCTAAACTAGGTAAATGTCAATGGTATCTCTAGTAAGACCCCTTTTGAACTATGGTTTGGTTATAAGCCTACTGTTAAGTGTTTCAATATTTTTTCAAGTGTAACATTAAAAGAGATGAAGACATAGGCAAGTTTGATACAAGAAGTGATGAAGGGATCTTTATAGGTTATTCTACTAAGAGCAAGGCTTATCGGTGCTATAACAGAAGATTAAGAAAGATGGTTGAAAGTGAAAATGTCAGAGTTCATGAGGACTTTGCTAGATCATCTAGATACTATAGATATCACTCAGATGATGAGCAAGATAATACTAAGGGACCAATACTTTGACACAGAATCAAGTGCAAATTGTTTTGGTAAATCAAGAAACTCATGAAGGAGAGAAAAGTGGAAGTGCAAAAGAAAGATCGGAAGAACCAAAAGTGCGAGAGAATCCTAAAGTCTCGAGGTATGTAAGGTTAAATCATTCTAAAAATAAAATTATAGGAGATAAGAATAAAGGTGTGTAGACAAGAAGAAGGATTATAGAAGAGTATTGTCTGATTTCCCAAACTGAGCCTAACAATGTTAATGAAGCCTATAATGATGAACATTGGATGGAAGCTATGAAGGAAGAGTTGATGCAGATAGAAAAGAATGATACATGGATTCTTGTTCCCAGACCTAAAGATAAGAATGTGATTGGTACTAAATGGGCCTTTCAGAATAAGTTGAATGAACAAGGAGAAGTAGTCTAGAATAGAGCAACATTGGTATGAAAAGGGTATTCACAAATGAAAGGTATTGATTTCGAAGAAACTTTTGCCCCTGCTGCCATAATAGAAACTGTTAGATTATTTCTTGATTATGCTGCATATAAGAACTATAAAGTCTATTAGATGGATGTGAAGCCAACCTTTTTGAATGGTGAGTTAGAAGAGGAGGTATATGTTGAACAACCAAATGGATTTCAACTGAAAAATAAGGAAGAAATGGTTTGCAGATTGATCTAGATTGATGTTTCTGTGGTTGCTACACATGGGGAGTAGACAAATCTATAAATATGTGGTTTAGAGTTTGTATGAAAGGGAGAGAAGTGCAATGTAAAGATAATGCTTATATTTTCCATTGATGTCAAAGGGGGATAAGAGCAATGTGAAAAAAAAAATGAGAAGAGTCTTGTGGAAGAGAAGAGTCAGAATCTTAGGGGAAGTAAGTGCTAATTAAGAGTTGGGTTGATGGTGTTTTTCACATCATGTGTTTCCATCAATGACAAAGGGGGATATTTTTGGATGTTGTGGTTATGTTGCTGATATGTGGTTGTCATTGATGTCAACACTATTAGCATTGATGTATTTGGAAACAACATATGTCGAGGATATTGAGAAAATTGTTAAAGGAAGAGTTGCAGGTTGCCAGTGGAATAGTGAAGGTCATGAAGGTGAATTGTTCAGTATGTTGATTATCAGACCTTGTGGTATAAAGGGTTTAATTCTAAGTGTATCTAGTTTATCCATTGAAATTTTTAGAGGTCCGTGTGAAGATTTTGTCGTGTTGCAAACGAATGTGTTTTGACAACTTTTTTGTGGCTTCAATTAGTGTTCCCGATTGAAGTTGAAGTGATTTTAGTAAGTTCAATTGTTGAAAATGTTTATTTGATGGTTCATGATGATTGTGGATGCTTCTAGATCATGCTCTATCTTTGTTGCATATCTATGTTAATCGGTGTGCTCATGATCGATGATATTCATTGCTTGTTTGGTTTTTGTGTTCTTGGCTAACATGGTGGCTGTTGCATGTTGTGGATCTTTGAAGATTAAATTTGAAATGTTTGGTGCACTCAAGGATATTATTTTAGGTCTTCATTATTTTTTGGCTGATGGTGTTTAATTCACATTGTAAATTTGGGTCGACATCATGTATATGTTTTATATTTTCATATTTTGTTTGGCCAACAAAGTTATTGATATAAATCCATGTAGCAGATATATAATAGTGATTGATTGAGTGAAGTGAAGAGTGAATGAGTTCCAGAGGGAGTGCTAGTGTGCATGTAGTGTTTTATCATTTGAGTGTAGAGTAGAGTGAGTGAAGTGTGAAGAAGTTTTTTTGTGCATAACTAGAACTGTAATCAGGCTTTTGTAGAAGCTAATTGCTCAGTTCAGACCTTGCATATCTAATCCTTATTGTTGTAAGAAAGTGTGTCTTCTCTAGGAAGCGATCCCTCTTGTAATTGAGTAGTGAGCTCTAGGTAGTGTGTCTGAATGCATGTGCATTCCCATTATTTTTCATTTTACTTTTAATAGGGTATAATATTGTGGACTAACATACACTGTGGTTTTTCCCCTAATAGGAGTTCCACGTAAAAAATCTTGGTGTTCTCTGTGTCTTTGATGTGTTGATTGTTTATGCTTTAATGTTCTTACATCAGATCTAAGATTTGGTTAAGTAAAGTAATAAGTTTGAAATTCTGTGACAATTGATTCACCCCCCACCTCTCAGTTGTCTGTCATTGTTTTTCCAACAATATGCTGCATTTTTTTTTTGTAGTGTAGGAAATTATACTCCCTTGTAGGTGATAGTATAAATTCACACTTCATTTGGACCTATTATAGTGACCTCACATTTATGCATTTTCACCCTTCCTAAACAGGCCCTAATTCACTTTATTACACATCACAAAGCCTTCTTTTTCTCATTTTTTGAAAGGAGAGACTATATTTAATTGATGCAATCAATAATTAAAACACATTGAGGAATGTGTGCCCTAGACTTTGGGGCCAAGAACCATTCAACCAAGGGAGAATGGGTCCTCCTTAGGTCCTAGGCCCCATTTTAATATGTTTTTGGTGGTTTTTAAATGATTCAAAATTCATATGCAAATGTTAGCTATCGAGATCTAATATTTAGGAAATTAGAGAAGAAGGCTATAAAAGCTAGTCTTTTCACCATTTCAAATTAGAGAAGAGAACAACAAGAGAAAAGATACTAGGAGATCAAGAAAAGAGATTTTGAAGAGCAAGAAAGCAAGCAAATTTGAAGTCTTGGAACATTATTGTGTGTATTTATAGGTCTTCAAGCTCATTTATCAAGATTTTATTAAGGATTGTTCATGATTGAAAGTTGATTCCAATGGTGGAACACGATGGATTCTAGGTTTGGGAGATGCATTTGGTTATTTATCATACCCTAATGACTTGTTTTCTAGTGTTATCGTCTTGAAGGTTCGTTCTACTAGCAACCTACAACAAGGTATCATTGTGTTTCAAATTTATTTTGGGTGTAATGACTTCACCCTAAGTGGATCTTTATCATTCATCATTTAGGAATCATACTCTAATGCACTTGAGTAGGGTTTCTTTGAATTTTAGCTCATAAAAACCTTAGATGCACTTAAGGTTAAGGCTTACATACTATCATTTATCATATTTGTATCATTTATCAAGTTTTATTTACCAAACTTGGGGTTTGATTGAGGAAAACCCCCAAATAAACAAACATTTATTGTTACATATTTATTGCAAGTAGAGATTCAAGAACAAAGATTTACAAGTACAGAAGTAGAGTGTAGACATAGGGCTACAAATTTAGTTTTTACAGTTTTGGAAATGCCTAATATGACCCATTTTCCCTATGAAAAATGTATCCTTCAACAAATATCATAACATACTTTTGGTGCCAGGTACATGTGTCCATACCCTTCTCAGATCTACCTACAAATTGTCAATTTGATTTTTGTAGCTTCTGGATCTTGAATTTTATCATCTAGATCATATTGTTCATTACGTTTAGTTGCATCAAATCATTTACATTTAGTTCCAAATCCTACTGTTTAAGGAACCTAGAGATTTGGGTCTAATTGGCTCACCTTAGGGTTGATAGTCAATCTCTACACCTTGCAATCTCTTAGGTTTAATGAAATTGTGGGAAGAGGGATATCTTTAGTTCCTTAGTTCTTTGTATGAAGGACCTAGGACACCCTATTTTGGGATCTTTCACTTTTTCACACCATTTCATTTTGGTGAACTTGACATTGTACATCTTTTCTAATTTGGAGATCATTAAAACCCTAAATGTAGGTTTTGCATTATCTAGTTTTACATTACATTTATGGTTACAATTTGCATACTTGCATCATTAAAATTCATAAAAATTAAAAAAACATTTCATTCTTTCTATATACCATATTGTGTAAAAGTGTGTTTTAGCCATTTAGATCAAAATTACATCAAAAATTGCATTAAAAAAATTATCATTTTGTCCATCCATTGTCACAAAATTGCATTTACATTTCATAAATGTATTCTAGAAAATACTAACACTATTATAACAAATTGCAAAAGGAAATAACAAATCTAAATAGTAACACAAATTATCAATTTTTAATTTTCCAGAATCTTGAGCAAGGATTCATTCACCCTAGGGTGAATTTGTCCTTCTACAGGTGACTTGAAAGTTTTTTCTATGCATTTATGTGTCTGTGTTTGCTTTTTGTATTTGCTAGTACATCTATTTTTTGGAATTTTGGAATAGTGCTTTCTCAAATTAAATAAATTTATCCTTTTACTTTCATTTGTAAAAAAATCTAAAAAAAAATTGTTGTTACTTTTCAACATTAGATATCTTCATATCTGTAGACATTTGTCTTCAATTTTCATTGCATCATTTGAATAGAGTAGTTTTACTTTTAAAAAAAATTGAAATCATAGACCATCCTAAAATATTTAACAAAAATCATACATTAAATGATTGAACTTGGAGAAGGCATAGTCACTTAATCATGTTAGATCTCTTTCTACAAGTTAACATATCCCTCAAGCCCTTTAGCAGTGACGAATTTGACATGTTAGATGAAGCCCTTGAGGACTTCATCTCACCAAAATCATCCACTAAGGCTTGTCATAACAAAACACAACAAAGAGAATTTAATACAATCACACCTCAAATTATCATCTATCCACCTTCACAACAACAACAAAATCAAAACAAACCCATGCTTATCATATGACCACCTCAAAAAAAATAAAAACCTCCATGAGCTATCTTGAACTTTGCAAGACAAATCACTAGTGAAAATGTTTCACAATGACCAAGTTACCATACCATTTCCCATACATATAACACAAGGAATAATTGACAGTGACAAACCATTCCTAAATCAATACCACTTCCTCAACATGTTTTGCATAGTGCCCCTCATTTACCTTTACATAGTGGGTAGGAGTATGACCTTGTGGAAAAAAATAAAAACACTCTTGCTAATATCTCTTTATGGGATCCCATCTAAGCATCACCTAATTATCATAGCATGCTTCAAAATATTTTTCAGTTGTGGTCCCTCCTAGTGCAAAACCAAATGATGTAGCAACCCTAATTCAAGGTATGAATTTGGTCAATATAGATATTATTTTTCATAAAGAAGAGTTACCTCCATTAGAAATACAAAAACAAAATGAATCTCTAATGATAGTGTCTAGCATTAACAAGTTTGGAATTAAGTGTACTCTCTAATGAGTCCAAATAATGGCTCAATTTTGTTAGGTTTTTATCATATGTTTGTTAGTGCTACTATGGGTTTTAGTATCTAGTTACCAATACTTTCTATGTTATATATATGAACTTATGAACCTTGGACATGAACTTATTCCTATAACCTTTAATGATATTAACCTGTTATGTGATATATTTATATTAATTTTGTATGTGATTGAATGAATGTTATCTTAAGGTGATTATGGATATGCAATTGTTTGTGCACACTAATGTCATAATGCAGGTTCAAATAAGGATACATATATAAATGGAGCTTGCAAAGTGGAAAGTGTTCGTGCCAAAAGTGTTGGTTGTTGAAGAAGTCAAAAGAAGATTGACATTAATGAAGTTTGTGGTTGGAAACTTCCAACTCATGTGGAAGTTAACTTTTAATGACCTTTTCTGTTAGTTGAGTAGATGTAGGAGGTGTTGTTATGTTAAATCTACGTTGAGGAAAGACCGGTTTGACCAAATCCTGTGCATGCATAACCTCCTTCCTTTTTTCATGCTTTCAATAAGTGGCCTCCTCCTAATTTGTTGGAGTTGACTACCCTATTAGTTAAGTTAGAAGCTTTCTTCCTATAAATAATAATCAGATGGTCCTCTTCAGGGGATTGAATGTTCTAAGATTGTACTTGTATTTCCAATTTTCAAGAAATATAGTTATGTTGTTGCTACATTGTAATCATGTTTTTAATGAATACAATGATATTATAAGTTTGTTGCATTTGAGTTAGTTTCAAGGGAAACTCACCCAAGGGGGTCCACTTGGTGAGAATTTCATCCATTAGTTCAATCATTAATTTTTTGTTCAAATAAGAGTTACAGTTTTAGCAATTGTTTGTTCCTACAACCACTGGAATTTCATTCTATGTTTGTTCCTACAACCAAGGTAGATAGAGTAACTTCTCGTTTGTTTGCTAACATTTCCATTTCTATTATGCATACCAATTTAGTTAAGTTGTTGGTTTATGCTTAGTGCTTATGTTACTTCCTTTCAAGAAATTTACTTTCAACACTATTTCCTTTCGAGTTATAGGATAAGTATGGCTACAATAGAGTCCTAGTGCACATATAGTGCTAACCCATTTCAAGTTCACATCCCTGAGTTGATAATGAAATGAGCCTTCTTGATGAGCAAGATAGCTACTTAGTGTAGATATCCAATCTTTGAGTTACAACTTTAAGGGATTAGGGTGTGTGCAAGAAGTTGAGTCCATTTTTTGGCCAAAAAGTGGAAGTGTTTCCCCTGATTTTCAGTATTTGACACATTTGACCTTAAAATTTGAAGCACTTAGAGATGAAATATTTAAAAAAGTCACTAATCATAAAATGTAGTGCTCGGAGTCTAGTTTCCAAATATGTAATTTATTTCAATACCTAGATTGTACAAATTGAGTTTTAATAGGCATTTCTAAAAACCACTGTTTAAAAGTCATTTTTTTTACCATACCATGCACGTGTACGACATCCATATTTTGACTTAAATTATCGTATTTTTCTAAATCCTTTTGGGAAAATTTTTATGACTCACTAAAGCTTGCTCTTGATATTTTTTTGTAATTTTTTATTGAATATATTTTTTTGTTAATTTTTTATTAGGAAGATTTGTCGTTTTGAAAAATCGTCATGTACGACATGCCTAAGATGACCTAAACTTATCATTTTCTGATTTTTTTTTTCAAATTGAAAAGAATTGTTTGAAGTTTGCTCTTGTGCAATCTGTTTGTCAAAATGTTATGTTGATCAAAAGTTATTAAAATAGTAAAAAACTTTGATATTTAAAGTTTATGGACCAATTTTATTAGAAATTAATTGAAAAATAGAAAAAGTAATTCAATTGCAAAATAAATTACATATTTAGAATTTGCATTGTTTCATCTAAAATGGGTTTTAATTTCGTTATAAAATTTTGCAAAAAAGGTCGTCATCCATATGTCCAAAGTCAATATTTTTCTTTAAAATTGTTAGGGCCTTCAACTTGCAGGTCAAACCAGGTTGAAGGCCTAGGTTCGGACTTCCAATGCTTTTCCCAAACCAAAAACCTTGGAAAAAACCCGCCCACGATGCAAAACAAAATTCAAATTTAAAAAAATGGGATCCCGATTATAAAACGAGATCCCATTTATTAATAAACAGGATCCCATGCTATAATCAGGATCCCGTTCCCATCCAACAACATTTTGACCATTGTAAATGGAACAGGATCCCATTTCATAAATGGGATCTCGTTACCTTTACAACGACTCCGACATTCAATGTCGGTGAACGAGATCCTGATTATAGAGCGGGATCCCGCTTATTAATAAATGGGATCCCGTTTTATAATAAGCGAGATCTCGTTTTATAAGCGGGATCTCGTTTTATAAACGGGATCCCGTTTTTTTACTTAAAAACACTGTGCAAAATTACTGTCATGTCTGCAACTTTTCAACTTCATATGTACGGCCGAGAGCACTAAAAATGAATTATTTTTCATAAGTTATTGTATTTACAAGTGGTGAATTTGATTTTTGGTTGATTTTATCAAAGGAAGCATCATCTACACCATTTTTGAAGTGAAATTGTGTTATTTTTGCGCTTGTCTGGAGGAACAAAAGGTTTCAATTTGCAATATGGATTGAATTTTTCAAAGGAAGCATGAAGAATTTTTTTTTAAAGTGGAATTGTGGTAGTTTTCTATTTGTTTTGAGGAACACGAGGAAGAATTTTGTCGTAATAGGTATTCAACTTCCAATTTGGATTGAATATTTTGAAGCATTTCACTATTAACATTCATTTGTGCTTGAGAATTTTATAATTATGGGAGATAAACTTCGTAATAAGAGAAGAAAGACATTGACTCCTCAAGAAGTTGAAGCAAATTGAGAAAAAGAGAGACAAAGACAAAGAGAAAGAAGAATGAGAATGAAATCAATGAACGATGGTGGAGCAACCAATTCAACAACTATTGAAGTTGAAAACATTGAAGATACCATAGTTGTAGATGAAGCTAATTTGCAAGGAGCCAATTTGGAGAAGAATATGATTATACAAACAAGTCCTACTATGTCTTCAAATCCCTCTTTGAATGTTAAGGAGAATGTTTCAATATGCACAAATCTAGGTACGTCTTCAAATCCACATGTTAGTGAAATGGTAAATTTGTATGTAGAAGTTTTACAAGATGCTGGATATAATGATGTTGACATTGACTATATTCAGGGAGATGAAAATTTTATAGAACTTGTTGAAAACAAAAAGAAAAATCTTTTGTTGAAATGAAAATCAAAATGATCATTTTCTTGAAAATGAAAATAAAACCTATATTTTTTATGAAAATGAAAATGAAAATGAAAACTATTTTGTTGATGAAAATGAAAATGAGAACCGTTTTGTTAATGAAAATGAAGATGAAAATGAAAATGAAAACCGTTTTGTTGATGAAAATGAAGATGAAAATGTAAATGAAAATGAAGATGAAAATCTAGAATGTGATGTTGAATTTAATGAAAATATTTTTTTTAAAATTGGAAGTGGTGTTTTCGATAATCTTCATGATCAAGTTTCTTGGAGGCAAATAAGAACACATGCGAATAGAATATACACCAAATTCTTTTATCGTAAAAAAATTGCATTTCAATGTCAACTAATGATGCAATTGATGAGAATGCAAAAAATGAGGAAAGTAATGAAAAGGTTAGTCTTTTATGTTAAACCAAAAAGAAAAGATCAATCATTAAAACATGTTATGTCTACTGTTGCTAGTGCCATTCAATCTATTGGGAAAAATAGTCAATCTAAAGATAAAAACGCAATAAGAAGAGCTATAACTAATGCTATAGTTAATAAAACAACTTTGAATAAAAAGAATGTAAGCAATTATTAGTGAATTTTAAAAACGAATCCCAAAAACATTGAAGAAGAGAAGTATAGAAAATGATCCTATCAATCAATGTTGAGTTTCCTTAGGGGACTACTCACAGGTCGATATAAAATTGAATGTTGAAATTAAATCTTTGATCGAAAAATATTGGCATGATAATACTAGGGTTTCATCTAATGCTAGAGATGTTTTAAAATTAAGGGTGGGGTCCAAAGTTCATGATCCTCACCCAAAACACCTATTAGATACAACACAAACTGAATTTTATAGAAAATTTTGTAGCGATTCAGTGTTACCTGGTAATATTAAAATAAGTCAAAGGTCTTTTGAAAAATTTAAACCCTGGTATGTAAAAATTAATAAGCAACAAATATCTTGTTGTTGTAAAATACATGTTCAATTTCATTATTTTTATGATGTTTTTCGGGATATAATGTACCTTGCATTCTAACATGATTATATAGGATTGTGGTATTGATATGCCACCTGAAGCAATAAGAGAGTTTATTTCAGGTTTGTTTTGTGAAAAATCTAATGATAAATTATTTTATTTAAGTTCTTGTATTTTCGACAATGCATTAACTGTGGAAATCTTTCATTTTTAAGAATTTGTTTGCATGAAAGTGTTGATTATGATTTTGGACAACAATTAGTAGATGTCAAAAGATTTAGGAATGTTCACTATTCTTTAAAAAGATGGAAAAATAGGAAAGCGTTGTGATTTAGTTACAGAAAAAGTTAGTGTGCATGCATTTATGAGTGAATTTAATAATAAAATTTTACCAAAATATTATGCACTCTGAACATGCTTGATGGCTTGATGGCCAATTTCACGCATGTAGAAACACATTTCCAATTGATACTATACTTTCAGTGGTTGATTTTGCGGAGAATTATACTCTCGCTCCGCAAGAGGAAATTCAATCTCAATATTATAATTTTGTGCAAGTAGCTATGTTTGTCCATATTGTTTATAGACATGCAAATGATAGCACTGAGGATGATAGAAAAGTTTTGAGGGAGTATCATTTTTATTTGAGTGACAATCGGTTACACTCATTAGAGTTTGTTCAATATTGTTTTAGTATATTTTATAGAAATTTAAAAGAAAGAGGAATCCATGTGAAAGAACACCTCATATGGTCAGATAATTGTACAGGGTAGTTCAAAAATGCTAGAATGTTCTATTGGTTAAGTAGGGTTCACAAGGAACTTAATGTCCAACATATATGGAGTTTTTTTGAAGCTGGGCATGGTAAAGGAGAACATGATGGAGCTGGTGTGTGTGTCAAAAGAATTCTTTCTAGAGAACAATTAAAATTCGAGGATTTAGTAAAATTTAAAAATGCACATGAGATTGTGGATTGGTGTAATAGAATATTATCTGCACCTGGTTCGAGTGATTACTCTATAGTTCATTGATTCTTTTGGTTGGTGGAAGAATAAAACATTGTGTCTAGAGTTGATTGTGAGACAATTAGTGGATCTATTAAATGGCATTCATTTAGGAGTGCGACAACAAGCACATGGACTATTTGGACAAGGGAGCTTGCATGTTTTTGCCATTTTTGTATCTCAGAAGATTGGGAAGCTTGTGAAAATACATAATGGGTTGAACAATGGGAGCAAAGATCGTTGACACCTGTAGAAGCACATAATCAATATGAAAGAACTATTGAAGAAAATGATCAATTGTTTGCATCTGAAGATTATGATCGTGTTTCAGAAATTGTACAAGAAGGCAATTTTAATTTAATTTATTTCATTTTATTTTGCTTTATTAAGTTATTTTTAATACTAAATTAGTTATATGGATATGCACAAGTTATTAAATCGAATTTTGTTGGCAAGACATGTGTATGCAGTTATTGCACCTGAGGGGAATGAAGAGCAAACAGAATATTGGTTGGCTCGTTGTGTGGAAACTAAACATAAGTTGTTAACACCTCGAGAAGATGATGATGGCTTTCATTATCCAACAAGTACGGTGATCCCCTTAAGACACCTCCTTAAGCAAATTTTGATAACAAGTTTTAGATCCCCTTAAGCAATTTTTTTGAACAAGTCTTGATCCCCTTGGCAAAACCTGAGTATGGCCGACGGTGGCTTTTGAACATGCTTTCCCAATAGGGATCGGGTGGTATTGTTGGCACTTGGCTCTAAAAATACTGAGAAGAAAGAATGGTCACCCACATTCAAGACTATGAAACACATAAAAAGATTATGCATTATTCACATTTGGTGGTGGCAACAAATATAAAACTAGAGCGCTTATCATGGAAGACCCTTCAAAATTGCTATGGTCAATTTCTATGGAAGAGCATGAGGCACCATAGATGCATTGCAAAAAGAGAGGATGCGATGGTACAATGGATTGGTAAATACGGTAAAATATAGTTTTAGTTTTCTTTATTTTGTCCTTAAATACATTAAATACATTAAGCTTCGACATTGGTCAAGTGTGTTATTAGTTGAAATTGATTTAAATTGTTCTTTTATATATCCTTAAGGCATAATCACAAAAAGGATCTAGTCCATGCAAATTCAACCTACACAACATGGAATACTTGGTAAAAATAGGTAATTATCAGTTAAATTATATTTAAATACATGTTTTGATTACATATTGATATTGCTTGGACATTAATGGTTAAAATTGATTTATTGCCATTTTCTGTATCCTAAAGCCATCATTGCATTGATCTCATAATTTGAAACAAAAAGGAGAGGATGCCTGGATTCAACCTTCAAACATGTGTGGAATACTTTTAAATGCAGGTACTTGAGTTCTGTACATATAGATAGTTTTATATAAATTAAAATATGTATGTTTTGATGATTTCATTGATATTGCTTGTACCTTTTTGATATCAAGTGGTGTGAAGACCTACTACATTCTAGCCACTAGTTTGAAATGTTCTTGAGATGGCATATCCAAATTTTGTAAACATCATTTTGAGATGACATATATGTACATACATACTTACAAAATTAAACATACTCTATGTAATTCTATGTATCAAATCAATATTCTATATATTTAGGTGTATTATGACCCCTTAAGACATCCCCTTAAGACATTCTATTATGACCCTTTTAGACATCCCCTTAATTAACATGTTCTATTATGACCCCTTTAGACATCCCCTTAAGACCCCTTAAGACATCCCCTTTACTCACCGCTGCTTGCCATGACCCTTTAGACATCCCCTTAAGACACATATTATAACCCCTAAGACATCCCCTTAAACGCTTCTATTATGACCTTTAGACACCCCTTTAAGACATCATTATTTGTTTTGGACAACTTATAAATTATGTTACAAACCGGCTTATTTATAGTATTTATTAATGCTTTTATTCTTCAATCTTCTATGGTATTGTATATGGTTAGATTAATTTAATTAGAAAGGAATTGAACCTTGATTCCTAACTGTAATACTAATTGAAATTCCTAACTCCTAACCGTTATTAGAACCCAACCCTTATTGAACCCTTACCCTGTCCTAAAATTAATCATATCCCTAAGCCTTGTTGTATCTAACCCTAATTGAAACCTAACCCTAACTCTAGTTGTGTCCTAATCCTAACCTTTACCCAAAGCTTTATCCTATAACCCTAACCTAATCCTAAGTTGCTATATTTTTGTACAATAAAACCTTTAGTAAAGCCTTAAAATTTTAATATTTATTTACATATATATGTTAATTTTGAATAAAATAGAATATTAGTGATTTTTCCTTTTTGAAATGTTCTTAATTTTTCTAAAAATATTGAAGATTTTTTATGTTGGAAGATTTCTACTATTCATGTACAATGTTAATTCATGTGTATTTTGAGCAATCATTATTATAGTTGAAGATTATTTTGATTTTATAACTGTTTTTTCCTTTTTGAAATGTTCTCAATTTTTCCTATAGTTAAATTTGACATGTTAAAGACTTTCATTACCAACTTGATATTAATCTAAATATGCAGTAATCCAAAGACTTTACATTCACATGATTATTTCCAAATAATATTAAAATAATAACTTATGTAGATTTTGGAAGTGCATCTACACATTTTAAGCATAAGATCCATGTCCACTTGACCCATATTTTAATGCAATTCAGGTTTAGACCCTAAATTTCTGGTATATAAATAGATTGCTTTTGTTTGTAAATTATGATTTATTGACTAATTATTGTAAATATTAAAATGTCCTATATTAATCCATGTATGAGATCACTAAATTTCACATTAATGTCCTATATTAATGTCTTGACTATGAACATAAAATGCATAAATGTACATGTGTAAATTAAAATTTCAAACAATAATAAAGTCCATAATTTATGTAACATATTAAGTGCATGAAACCAATATATTAAGCGCACATGAAATAAAGTCCAATAGAGTACATGATAAACAAGAAATATAGTCCATGAAATAAACAAATATAACACATAAAATCACATGTTTCTAGGTCATTCATTGTCTCTATAATCAAGAGACCTCTTCACACCATGCAGACTATGTGGATGACCTGAAACACTCTGTACATAAGAGAAAGATTAAATTAGATGTAAGACAATAAAAAATGATTTAATGACAATTTAATTTATAATCCATCATAAAATTAAATTACCATCATATCTACATCTGGATGCTCTGGTGCGCCTGAAGAAACCTCTAAATTCTCTAAATCAATCTACATAAACAAGACAAAGAAATTTGAAATTAGATGTACAACTCTACAATTAATTTTTTTTTTAATTCAATTTAATTTATAATTTATCATATTTTAATTGTACCATATTTCAAGGTTGTGCACTAGGATCTTCTCCAAGACTGGCCCGCATATTGCTCAACTACAAGATGTTCATGCTATAAAGAAAAAGAATATAAAATATCATATTATGTATATATTCAATTTAAAATTTATAATTCACTTTTAAATATAATAAAAAATTAAAATTACTACTTTGATCTGAAACCTGCTCTACATGTCCTCCTCGTGGTGTAACTATGTCTGGGTCAGGGCTGAAAGTTGCACTAACAAAGTCCTACAAGATCAAAATTAAAGCATGTACAATTTAATTAGGTTAATATATACATATATATTCAAGTTTGCACATTTTGTGTAGAAAGTTTTGTAAACAACCTGGAAATTAGTGGCCTCACGAGTAACTGCAACATCAAATGTTTGCCCAATGCCCATTCTTATTGTGGTATCAACCTAGATATACATGTACATAGACATTTAACGCTTATAATATTTACAAGTGTACATGCATGTGTTTCATATATCTAGTGAATTCAAAACTCATAAAATTGTAACTATACTAATGTAAACTTTAAACAAATTTACAATATGAATGTACCTACCCTTGATCTATGACGCCGATAGTGGAGGAGTGCCTGACAATCCCTCAGGAGGAATCGGCGTGGATGCCGATTGACTCACCTAAACCAACATGAATATTTGAAACATATATGTGATTCAATTATAAATTTAAACTCGTTAAATAATTTATGATTTCATATATAATTTTTAAAATTGAAATCAAAATACCCCATAAGGGTTGCCAAGTATGACCGGTGTCGATGTATGTACTCGTGGAATAGATGATTTCCCTTGCATCGTTAGTGTCATCTGTACACCAAACAATTTGATTGTTAAAATGTATTGCAAACTTTTCTTTGATATATACAACCATAAAAATTATTATAAAATGAACATACATCTAGATGCATATTTATACATGTGTCGTAGTGTCCTCAGAGTGATGTTCTGCTACAAGGAACTCTACAAATGAACTGATGTGACCAAATGAACCACCAGAATCTCCCCACCCACCTAAACTAGGTGTGGCCTGATCAGGTCCATAGCATACTTGATGACAACTAGTACATATATGGGGGATGGGCCTCGACACTCCTAGAGCGGTACTCAGACAAGCTCCATAAAAAACTCCATCATCATCATCATCATCATATCTATGCTCCCCACTCGCTATCACAAAAGCATACTGATCAAGGTCTCCTACGAGTGTACTAAGGGAACCTAATGTTAGACCAGAGCTTGATGATGTATAGGTGCAGGAATGGGAGGACCAGGAGCAAGAACAAGGGGTTGCACATGCACGGGGCATCGGGGATCAACCCTTGCCCCTAATATTTGTTGTGGCATGCCACCACCAACACCATGAAATGATCTAAAATCAAAATAATTGGGCTTTTGCCCCAAAACAAACTCTACATACAGTTTTCTCAAAAAATACAATGGGCACTCCCAATTATCATGTGGGGGACTATCAAAAACCATATACCATTGATCCCAAAAATGTGCACTCATCTGTGGATGTATGCACCACCCCATGGATATTCTAGATTTGTTGGGTGGAATGGGTTGTCGAGTAACGGGTCAAGAAAGTAGGGGGCTAGATGGGCTTTCGTTATTTTAAGGTCTAATATTTGTTTGTAAGAGAGACCATCAGAATAAAATTGTCTCATTTGTTCTCTGTCTTGTCATTGCCTATCAAGATCAGAATCGATCATCCTGATGGAATCAACAACGTTTTGCATTACAGATGCAAAATGTCTCACATGTGGAGGAATCAATGCTTGACTCTGCATAGCATTGATTTGATTTTGTAAGGATGCAACTTGATCATTTATTTGTGCTCTCAAGCGAGCCTCGTTAGATGCGATAGGTGGTGCATGTGGCATATTAAGTGGAGGTGGAGGTGGAGGTGGAGGTGGAGGGGGAGGCAAAGGGGGAGGCAGAGGTGAAGGTGGAGGGGGGGAGGAAGGCAGATCTGGCTGTGGCTAAGGTGGTGGATTAATGATATCATCAATGTTAAAATCATCCATGATATGCTCGATATAAATGTGCACCTGCATTAAATCATACAAAATAGTCCATGTGCATACATATATTAAGATCATATATTTAATTGAAATAGGATGAAAGCAACATATATATTAAGATCATATATTTAATTGAAATGCACATATATATACATTGATTGTTCAACTCAAGAGCATGTCCATACAAAATTCAAAATTAAATGTATGTACATGTACATTTAAAATAAAAAATATGATGCATAATTTTCATGCGTACAAATCATTAAACTAAACTATGTACATACATACAAATTTCAAAATTTAAGAACTATATATATGCAAATTTTTAATACATGCACATACATACTAAACAATAAACTTGAAACATTCACAAAATCTCATTTTATGTCTAACACACACACACACACACACATATATATATATATTACAATTTTTCAGTAGGAGAAATCATGATCTAGTAGATAGTCATAAAATATATACTAATATATACTATTCATTATAAGTTCATAAATTCAACCAAATTCATAAATCCATGTTACTAAAAATATCCATCTAGAACCAAAATCATAAATTCATGTCACTAAAAATATCCATTTGGAACCAAATTTATAAATTCATCACACAAAATATCCATCGTTCACCCAATTTATAAATTCATAACTATTTAAGATCATTGTTCTAATTTATAAACTATTATGGCTCTCTATTGCATAGATCTTCATTTCTTTGTGTTTTCCTTTTCAAAATCAGGAGTTCTCCTCTCCTCTAGCCATTGTCGATGCTCATCTACAATCCCATCCATAGCCTTGACAACATCAACAAGGGTTTTCATCCTAGATACAAACATCCTCACAGGAGGTGCGACACATTCTTCATTTTGAATAATGTTGATTTGATCTTGGATGGTTCTAGTAGAAGCATTGATTTGTTCTTGCAAACAAGCATGTTCATTGATTTCAGGTGGTGGAGGTGGGGGGTTACAAGGTGGAGTGGGCGGAGGTGGAGGTGAAGGTGTTGGAGATGGATGGCGTGGAGGTGGATTGTGAATATTATTGAATGGATCCATGTGATCTTTAAGATATGAGTGAACCTGCATTAGATTTGTAATTTCAAGATGTAAGATACATGTTTAGGAAATACCTTTAAAACATTCAATATAAATGGCCTTAAATAATTGAATACAAATGATAAAATTATATGTAAGCCTCATTTATATGTCTAAGGCATGTATGTTACTTGAATGAAAATACAATTAACTATTGATATTGTATAATCTTAGGGATCTTATTATTGTTAAATTTGGTTGGGCCTTGGGCAACTTTGATCACCAAATTTAAGAACTTCTTTGATCCTTAAGAAATGTCATATTGGAACCCCTTAAGAAAAATTGAGATTCTGATTTAGGGTGGCGGGGATGAAGCTAAGGGGATTCGTCCTAGTGAGGTCCTAGGAGAAAATGGCATGGCTCAAATTGAATACAAAATTTGGTGAAGTTCCAAGGCAGCAGAAATTTCATTAAGAGCCTTTAAAGAAAAAATGATGGCTTTGGGGTTTAGGGTTTAGACTTTAGAGTTTAGGGTTTAGGGTAATAGGATAGCTTAAGGGGATCTACATGTAATAAGATCCTAGGACAAAATTACATGGCATATGGGAATGAAATTTGGTGGGGTTGCCTAAGGAAACCAAATTTCATTAAGAGCCTAAGAAAAAATGATGGCTTTAGGGTTTACGGTTTATACTTTAGAGTTTAGGGTTTAGGGTAATAGGATAACTTAAGGGGATATATGTAGTAAGATCCTAGGAAAAAATTACATGGCATAAGGCAATGAAATTTGGTGGAGTTTCCTAAGGAAACCAAATTTCATTAAGAGCCTAAGAAAAAATGATGGCTTTAGGGTTTACGGTTTATACTTTAGAGTTTAGGGTTTAGGGTAATAGGATAACTTAAGGGGATATATGTAGTAAGATCCTAGGAAAAAATTACATGGCATAAGGCAATGAAATTTGGTGGAGTTTCCTAAGGAAACCAAATTTCACTTTATGATCTCTGGGTAGGACAAAATGAATGGTTTAGTGTTTAGGGTTTAGGGTTTACTTAGAATTTGGAATATTTAATGAACTTGCAAGTTAGTGAAGAAGAACATTTTCTTGTGGAATAGTTGATTGAGATCTACTCTTGTTTCAATTGACTAACCTAGATCATGAGGTGGCAACTTTGATCACAAATTTTAAGAACTTCTTTGATCCCTTAAGAAAATGGTCACGATTTAAGTGCAGCCAGGGGATGGCTTAAGGGGATTTACGTCTAGTGAGGTCCTAGGAGAAAATGACATGGCTCAAGTGAATAAAAATTGGTGAAGTTTCCCAATGCAACCAAATTTCATTAAGAGCCTTTAAGGACAAAATGAATGGTTTAGTGTTTAGGGTTTAGATTTTAGAGTTCAGGGTTTAGGGTTTACAAAACTTAGGGTAAAGTTTTGGTGCCCCTTGGAATATTTAATGAACTTACAAGTTAGTGAAGAACATTTTCTTGTGGAATAGTTGATTGAGATCTACTCTTGTTTCAACTGACCAACCTAGATCATGAAATTTCATTCATATTATAATCTTGCGAATCGCTATTATTGTTAAAATTTGGCTACCTTGGAGGCAACTTCACCAAATTTTAAGAACTTCTTTGATCCCCTTAAGAAATTTGTCATATTGGGACCCCTTAAGAAATCGATTTATGATTTAAGGTGATAGGATGGCTTAAGGGGATCTAGATGTCTAGTGAGGTCCAAATTTAGTCATACTATAGCCTCATTAGTTCCATCTAGCTCTAGGTCAAAAGTGTTTACCCCTCTAATAAAAAAAGTATCATGTTAAAAATGAATCAATCTATACATATCACAAAAATAACAATAATCTTAAATGTAACCCCATACTCATAATAATAGAATGCTAGATCCCCACCCTAACCATATCTAATTAGTTGCAAACCTAATTGGAAACTTAATTAAATTATAACCCAGCGCTACCTAATCTTAAATGTATTAGGGCTATATTATATTATATTTAAATTAATTTATATTTGTATTATAATTATATTAATATTTATTATATATTCTAATTGTAACCTAACTATTTGCTACAAAGCTAAGGTGTGAATCTTAAGCTGTCTGTTAAAACCCCAAGTAAATTGTAACATTACCTATCCTTAATTGTAATCTTATATTATATTTTATGATATTAAATATTTATATTATTTAATACATTATATTAAATATAATATATTAAATAATATAAATATTTAATTATATTTCTTTTATGTGAATCATCCTCCTATCTCTAAATTGTAATAATAGCATGTAGTTCCTCCAAACTATCATGTACCTCCTCCCTTTCCCATGTAATAGGTGTACCTTGTAGGTGTTAAATGGTTCCATCTTGGTCTCCTTATTGATGCATTTCTATCCTTCCACATAAATCTATATAGTATCAAAATATAGGTAATTTTATGGTTATTGAATCTCTCTTAATTGCTAAAGAATCCATTATGATTGAGGATGGGTGGATTATTATCTAGGATCACATCTTAAAAATCTTATAGCTCGGTCATGTGGTATTTTTTTCTTAATACATATATTCCCATACAAACCTCTTTCCATGTATCATCAACTCTCCTATATAATAGACACCTTCCTAGATTAAAATTTCATATGATATATATGTACCCAAGTGTTTCCAATTGGAATTGCTATAATTATACTTTTATGGCATTCTAGATATTCAAAATAGTTTTCATAAATCTACCAAATAGACCCATTCTTGACATTGAACCTACATAATTTTAGGTATGTCTAATGAAAGATTAGGGTCTAGGGTTCATGAATTTCAAATGCTTTAGTGTTGAGGGTTTAGATTTTACAATTTAGGGTCTAGGGTTTAGCAAACTTAGGGTGAAGTTTGGGTGGCCCTTGGGCATAATTTAGACTTGCAAGTTAGTGTCAATTGGAATCGATTGTACACGCTTAGATTCGAATTTGCTAACTAAATTTGCAAACAAACATCAAGATAAACTTTATGAATTTTAACTATTCTTTAACATATTGATTTCTAATCTAATTATAATTTAACATTGAAACTAAAGTTTAATATATATCATTTTTTCCATACAAAGCAAATAAAATTTAAAACATTTAAGCGATGCAAATGAATTTTTGAGCTCGAAATTACCTAGTTTTCAAAATCAAAATGATTTGTTCGATTCCAATTTAGGGTTTTAACAATTTCTTTGTTCCAATTCAATTTAGGGTTTCAATTTTAAACAATTAGGGTTTTTAATGCAATTTTTTCGTTTCAATTCAAACTAGTGTTTTCAAATTCAATTTTTTTCGTTTGATTTGGATTCAGGGTTTCAAAAAGCTTGATTTGGATTTGTAAATGCAATGTTTTATTTCATTTCAATTTCTAGGGTTTTGAAATGCAATTTTTTTTGTTTTGTTTCAATTAGGGTTTTCAAATTCAATTTTTTTGGGTTTAATCAAACAATTTAGGATTCAAAAGTTAAATTTTGTTTCTAAAACACAATTCAAGGTTCATTTTTTCATTTTTATCAAAAAACCTTCAGGTTTCATTGCATTTTTTCGTCTATTTTTACAATTATTCATTTCTACTATAATAGTTTAAAAACATACTTAAAACATGAAATAAATTTAAAAAAAACATGTTAAATTCATTTATTTTCTTCAAATTTTCAATTCAAAATTAAAAAATGCAAAAAATGGCATGTAGGGGGGTACCTGTAGTTGATTGTGGGGGTCGCTGTTGCCAATACTCGGGGTCCCGTCCACTGTGCAGTGAAATGTGTTTTTTTTTAAAAAATAAATAGTGATAGAAAATGGGATCCCGATTTATAGAAATCAGGATCCTATTTTTTAGAAATCGGGATCCCGTTTCATGAGAATCAAGATCCCGTGCCTTTTCCATCGGTTCAGAATCTGGTGGGAAACAAAATCCTGATTTTTAAAAAGCGGGCTCCTGTTTTGTCTCAGGCTCGGGATCCTGAACCATAACGAGATCCCGATTTTTAAAAATCCGGACCCCGTTTATTAAAATCGGGATCTCGTTTCCTTAATGCCGATTTCAATTTTTTGGTTAAGGCAAAAAATTCCACATTTCGTGGAATCAACTTTTTGCACTTACCCATTAGTTGTTGAACCATTAGAGGAGGCCAACATTTTTGGTGTTGTTGTTGGGGATGGTGTCAAAATAGGAAGTTCTTTGGAGTCAGTTTTAGTTTCTTTCATGTTTTTGGTATCTTTGAATTTTGTTTTTACCATACCCTTCATTAGACTAAGTAATGACCCACCATTCTTTCACCAATTCTTTGTGTGAGTTGGCTGATATTGAGTACTATTGCATGCATAGGGGTAGAAGAAGAGATGATTTAGGGAGATTCCTTCCTAATGACCCTAACCTTGATAACCAGCTAGTTGAGTTTCACAATTTTCCAAGAGACGAAGAAGAGGCAAACTATTTTAATGAGGCATTTTCCAATTTGACTAGTTTTGAAACTTCCTCTGAAGAGAAAGATGACTAGAACTAGATTGATAATCCATTTTCTTTGATAATCCATCAAGCACAAATGGGTGATCAAAATAGAGTTAACTGTCCAATTTTTCCATTCCCTATCACTAACCAAAATGAAGTTGAAAACCTCAAGAACATTCCTGCTTTAGTTCTCCCTAACTTCTATGGGTTGGTAATAGAGGACCCAGACACATTCTTGTTTGAATTTGATATCCTCTGCAGAAGCTATCTACACTACTGATGCTCATAGGATTAAACTATTTCCTACTACTTTGAAGGATGTTGCATTAAAATGGTTTATGGGCTTGGGTAGGAATACTGTAGATACTTAGGCTGATATGAAAGAAAATTTTCTTGAGAAGTATAAAGAGCATTGTAGAGGTAGTGATATGAGGGAAGATGGTATCTTCAGGATGCAACAAAAGGAGGATGAGAGTTTGGAGGACTATGTTTCAAGTTTTCTATTTTTTTTTGTAGAAATCCCTACTTCATGCACTCAATGAAGAATCTCAAAAGTTGCTCTTCCTCAGGGGGATCAATGAAAATTATACTGATGCTCTTGAATTCATAGGAGGAGATATCACCCAAGTTCCTTGGGATGATATTAAGAAGATATATCATAATTACTTCAGGGAAGTTATCAAGAAAGGAAGAGGATACCAATCTTCTATGGGTAAATCCTCCAAAAATGGAGTTTCAAGAATGAAAATTACTCATTTTCTGTCATATTTGAAATAGGATATCATAAAAAATATGGCCACTTAGCTAGATACACTTCAAGCAAAGAAGAAACATGATGATGTAGAGGCAATGTTGGAAGAATATTGTCCTCATTGTAGGAAAAAGGACTACAAATGTAAAATGGTAGCCAACATTGACATCAAGCACATTCCACTTGAGTTCAAGCCAATTGAGGGTGTTGATGATCAAGTTTTCTATGTTGCACAAAGAAGACCATGGGATCCAAGAGAAGGTATTCCATTAGACCCATTATCTTTTACTGGACCTTATATGAATTCATATGCATCTGGTAATTAATGACAACCCCCATACCCATTAAACTTTGGAGGCTATCCACCTCAACCTTAGAATAAATCTCCAAATACTTGGCCCAATTACCAAAACACTCCACCTTAGTGGTAGCAACCCTAAGGGAATTGGCAACAACCTCAAGGGAATTGGAAATAGACATCCCAATGGAGGGGAGGATAGCAATGGCTAAACCAGGAAACTAATTACATGCAGCCACCTCCTCAGCCTCAACAACCTGCCTTAATGTCTCCTCCTAACCCAAATACTAACACACCTAGACCTACTTAGTTACCAGCTCAACCCACACCTAACCCAAACAACAAACCACAACAACAACCAGTTTATTCTGTAGATCCCAATCGATTCCCTACCTATGCTATGAGTGTGAGTGATATTCATCTGGGTTCAAGAACCACTTTGTCATCTCCCCCCACTCCCATTATAATGAAGCTTCCTATGGAAGATGAGGAGGCACAAAATTTATCTGATACACTTGCTCAGTAAAGTGTTCCTACTAATCCTAAACTAGTTCAACAGTCTGATCTAGACCCACCATTTCCTCAAAGGTTAGAAGATGTTAAGCAAAAGGAAGAAACAACCTATGATATTTTGGATGAGTTGAAACACATGTGTCAAGATACATTTTTTCCAGGCTATAAAATATGTTCCCATATATGACAAGGCAATTAAGGAAGCATGTATCAAAAATCTAGGGAGGAAGAAGAAGGATCCCACCACCGTTCATGTGGTAGGGAAATTGACAAATATCATGCTTGGGAAAGTGATTGTTCCTAAATACACTGACCTAGGTAGTCCTATAGTTGAAGTCATTATAAATGGGATTCAAGTAAAGAATGCTCTAATAGACTTGGGAGTAGCTATCAATGTGATGACTAAGGATATCCTGCAATAATTGAATGTTAAAAATTTGAGACCTACTCCTACTATCATGTAGCTTACTGATAGTTCCACTATTAAACTAGATGGTGTAGTGGAAGACCTTGTTATCCTAGAATCTTGGGAATATCTAGTAGATTTCATGATCCTTTCCCCTAAAGGTACATTAGGAGGGTATTCCATTATTTTGGGAAGGTCGTGGTTAGCTACAACTGATGCCTACATTGGATGTCGAGTAGGGGACATGACTTTTTTTGATGGCAAAAGCACTAAAAAGCTTTCCTTTTTCCTCTTTCTCAACCATCCCATGATATGGATAACCCTATTTGGCTTCATGTTGGTGAATAGGCTGAGGAGATCAATTTAGTGGCACAAATCAGGATGATAGGCATACGTCCTTTTATGCAGCTTTGGGAAGAGGATGAAATATTATCCCATATAATTCAAAATAGTTATGAAGTGCATGAGGGATCATCAACTCATGAATCTAGTTCTAAATCTCCATTGCATATACTTCTGCTAGCTTCTCTTGCACCTGAACTTCCTATAACAACATACATACTCCACACATTATTACCATCTGAATTAAAAATTCCAAGCATCAATGAAACAACCATGATTGAGTTGACCACTAAGTGCAAGTTTCAAGAGAAACAATTGTCTCTGAAAAACTTGTTAAAGAAGCATCAACATGCATTTGCATGGGATTACCATGACATGAAAGGATTAGATCCCAAAATCTGTAGTCATAGGATCTATATTAGAGATGACTACACACCAATAAGGCAGCCACAAAGGAGAATCAATCCTACATTAAGGGAGATTGTTAAAGGAGAACTACAAAAGTTATTGGATACAGGATTTATCTACCCTATCTCAAACAACCAATGTGTGTTTCCTTTAGTGATTGTACCTAAAAAGGGAGGTAAATGGAGAGGTAGTATTGACTATAGAGAACTCAACTCTGCCACCAAAAAGGATCATTTTCCCCTTCCTTTGATAGACCAAGTTTTAGATTCACTTGCAGGCAAGCAGTATTTTACCTTCTTAATTGGGTTCAGTGGTTATAATCAGATACAGATAGCACTTGAAGATTAGGACAAGAAATTTTTTACATTTCCTTGGGTGACCTATGCTTATTCAATGCTTCCATTTGGTCTATGCAATGCACCTGTAACTTTCCAAAGAGCAGTCATCAGTATCTTCTCAAATATTTCACATGATTGTATGGAAATCTACGTGGATGATTTCACTACTTATGGTGCTAATTTTGATGAAGAATTAGAAAACCTAATAAAGGTTTTGCAAAGATGTGAAGACCATAATCTATCCTTGAATAGTTAGAAATATTTAATGATGATGTAGGAAGGAGTTCCTTGGCCATTATATCTCTTAGAAAGGAATTCAAGTGGACCCAACTAAAATTAAGGTAATTACCAATCTTCCTATTCCTGCAAAGCAAAAAGATGTTAGGAGTTTTTTGGGTCATGCAGGATATTATAGGCATTTCATAAAAGATTTTAGTAAAATGGAAACACCACTCTATAGTCTTTTAACTAAAGATGTTGAGTTCCAATGGACAATGGATTGTGATAAAACATTCTCTGATTTGAAAACAACATTAATCCATACTCTTGTGCTCAAAGGCCCTAATTAGGAACTCGCTTTCCACATTCATATAAATGCCTCTAATTATGCTATAGGAACTGTCTTAGGACAGAAAGAGGGAGGAATAGAGAATGCAATCTACTTTGTTAGCAAGAAACTGCAAGGAGTTGAGTTTAACTACACAGTGACAAAAAATGAGATGTTAGCAGTTATTTATGCTCTCAATAAGTTTAGACATTATATCATAGGATATCATATCTTTGTCCATACAAACCATGCAGCCATAAAATATCTTATGAATAAGCCCTTGATTATAGGAAGATTAGCAAGGTGGTTGCTGTAAATGCATGAATTTGATATCACCATCATAGACAAGCCAGGTAAAGAAAATGTTAATGTAATTAGATTTCCACAATCCATATGAATTTGAATCTATTGCTTCTGGATTTGATTGTGTGGACTCTTTTTTCATCAACATATCGGATCACACATAGTGAGCCATCATCAGGATGGAGAGTTGAAAAAGATGATGGCTCACTATGTGTGATCCAAAATGTTGATGAAAAAAGAGTCCACACAATCAAATTCAAAAGCAATAGATTCAAAAAGAAAATGTTGTAGCAAATTTTCTCTCCAGATTGACTACATCAAAGGAAACTCAAGTCATTGATGAATCCTTCCCTAATGAACATTTATTTTCCATCAATGTGCACACACCTTGGTATGTAGATGTAGTCAATTATCTAGTTACATGGAGACTCCCCCCTCATTTCTCCCTAAAAGAGAGAAGGGTTGTTATTGAGAAAAAAATTCCTTTCTCATGGATTGCAGGATGTTTATTCTATACTGACCAAATCATGTAATGAGGAGATGTGTAAGATAGGATGAAACATATGATATACTACATGCATGTCATAATGAACCCTATGGAGGGGCACTTTGCAGCTAAGAGGACAACAATGAATATTCTTAATACAGGGTATTATTGGCCCACACTTCATAAGGATGTAGGAAAGTATACTAGGAAGTGTGATAGATGTTAGATGATGGGCTAACCAACTAAATTTTATGAGATGCCTCTAAAACCCGAGGTAGTCATCACACCATTTGATAAATGAGGACTTGATTTTGTAGGTCCAATTGATCCACCATCAAATGGAAAATCCTACATCTTGGTTTGCACTGACTATGCAACCAAGTGGTGTGAGGTTAAAACTATGAAATATGCCAAAGATAATAAAGTTGTAGAATTCCTCTATGAAGAAATCTTCATACACTACATGGGGTTCCTAGAGAGATAGTTATAGATCAAAGGGATCAATTTACATCAACTCTTGTCACAACATTAGTGAATGAATATAATGTAAGGCATAGGAAATATACCCTCTATCACCCTCAAGCCAATGGCCAATCCAAGGTGAAAAATAGGGAAATAGAGGCTATTTTGACCAAAACAGTGGCTATTCCTGGGAACAATTGGGAAAATAGGTTTCCAAAAGTTGTTTGGGCTTATATAACCACTTGGAAGACAACCACTGGTTTCACTCCTTTTGAATTACTACATGGAAAAACATCCATGATGCATGTAGAGTTTGACCATAAAACTCTTAGAACTGCACTAGATATTGGGATAGACATATCTAAGGAAAAAAAGGACATAATCATGCAACTGAATGCTTTAGATGAAATGAGAAAGTTAGATCTTCATCATACTGAGATAGTGAAAAATCAAAGAATCAGATGGCATGACAGATACATAAAGGAAAAGCAGTTCCAACGAGGTGACTGGGCACTCCTTTATAAGAGAGTAAAAAATCAGAGAATTAGATGGTATGACAAATACATAAAGGAAAAGTAGTTCTAGCGAGGTGACTGGGAACTCCTTTATAATTACAAGTATCAAGATAATGCAAGCAAGCTGTAGACTAGGTGGTTGGGACCATATGAAGTTGCAGAGGTCTTCTCCAATGGGGTTGTTCAACTCACAACCATTGACCCTATCAAATTCAAGCTCTTGGTAAATGGTCACCACCTCAAGCTATATCATAAACCAACTTCCAAACAAGAATTCATGCAACAATTTATTTAACACCAAACCCCCAAACTTCCTACAACTGAAGGAAGTAGACCTAGTGTCCCTCCTTATGACTAGTCAAGGTATGTATCCCATAATAATAAATATTTCCACTTTTTTGGGAATAAAATTCTCCATCAATAAATCCATTTTCCCATCCATTTCCATCCTTTCTCTCTCTTCGATAACTCCACCATCATTTCACTTCACCATCACTTCATTCAATTACTCAACTGTACTTTTATGATAACTGGTACTTTATTCCACATTCTTTGGAAAAGTTGTTCCACCTTTTTAGGTACGTGCATAGATCATAATGTATATTCATTACCTTCAATTCATTTATTTAATTATTGTACGTTAATATTATATTTTGCATAGAAAACCTATTTAAGTGCCTTGTTTTATTCAACCCTTATTCCAGCCTGTGCGAACACATGCTTTAACTTAGGTTGGGGGGAATTATTTGCTTACGTGTCATATGTCACACATATCATCAGTCACATTCTATGGACCAACATGACAGTGAATTTGAATTAAATTTGAATGATGACGTTGATATGACATTTCGCATGCATGATGTGACATTGAGTTACCACCATTTTCTCTAATAGTTCCCTCATTTATGTTTGATTAGTACCATGGTTGAAATCATAATGCCATTTGAAAGATGAAATTGAGAGGTTTCGACATTGGTTGTAGCATTGGTAAGAACTACAGGAAGAAAATGAGACATCAGGTTTTTGTCTAAAGGATTGCAAGGAGTCTTTGCAGAAGTGTTTGAGACAATGGGACGTTCGCTAATAAAAAATGAACCAATAGTTCATGATGTAATTTTGCAAAATGTACTATGTGGACCAAAATTTAGGAACTATGGATGGTTGGACTATTTTTTGAAGCTTGATAGTTTTGATGAATATTTTTGCTTGAAGTTTGCATAGACATTCTCAAATGGTGAAGAAATGGTTAAGGGGTTAAAAGTCATAGCTACTAAGGAAAGAATTGTAGAAGTGACAAGTTTACCTATTGTAGGAGAGGCTTACCTTGTTACTAAAGATGCTAGTCTAGTTAGGGTTGAGTTCACAGAGCCTAATGATCATCCACTTGTGGTGGACAAGACAAGTACGAGGAACATTTATTTGCAAGGGAAATGGAAGCAAGTTTCTATTTGTATATTACCTGTGGGGGTCACCAATCATGCCTCCATTATGTGAATTTTAAGCTCTTGAACCATATGAGACATGGAAGAAGGATGAATTTAAGCTCTTGAACCATATGAGACATGGAAGAAGGATGAATGTGCCCAATGTATTGTATAATCTTCTTGCACTCATGGAAAATGAAACACAAAAAGGTGGGGACAATTCTATCTCCCATCACTGTTTGATTAAATTTCTTGTTGAAAAATGTTTGCAAGATGTGTCTAGCATGTCATGGGAAGAATTTTTGAAAATTAGAGAATTCAGGCAAGAAAATGTGGGTCTTAGAGGTTGAACCTTAACTCATAGGGTTAGGAGAGATGAGATGGTTGTTAAAATCACTCTTGGAGCTTCAAATTCTAGAGCAACATCTAGTACAAACCCTCCTACAGCCGAAACCTTTTCTTCTAAATCTGAACATACAAATGAGGAGAGTTCATCTTCAAACCATGATATTGATATTTCCCCTAAAAAAACACTACACACTAGATCTATTGTTAGGAAAGAGGAATAAAAAAAAGAGAAGTAGAGAGTAGCAAGGGAAAAGCTAATAAGGAAGAGCTAGTGAAGATAAACCCAAGCCCTAGGAAGCTAAAAACTATGGAAGCATAAGTTCTTGTAGTCGCAGGTAAAAAAAATTCCACCCAAGAAATCAGGATTGACCAAGTCTACTACTGATGTGACTCCAAGAAGGAGTTGTAGACTCAGTAAAGTACCTGAGGAGAAGGTAGAGACTCCTAGAGTGCTAGAAAATATAGATTTGACAGAGACACCTAGGGAGCAGTTAAATATTGGGTTGGAAATACTTGTTGCTATTGTAGAGCAAGTCAAACAACAAGAACCAGTGGTAGGGCTAGGTGATTTTGCAAAGCAAGTTGAACACTAGGTTGCAAGGTAGGTTGAACATTCATTCGTTGAGCAACAAGAACCAATGCTCACTACTAATATAGAGCTAGTTGAATATCATAAACCAACACAGAGAAAGATCATAGTTGGAATGAACATGCCTACTTCTTCATGGGAATCTGTAGCC
>VDFB02193867.1:535288887-535308790 GCA_007258455.2 Sequoia sempervirens | reverse complement strand
GCTCAAAGTATGATGAGGAATGGAAGTGGCTGGAAGAGAACGCCAAAGAATGGAGCTACCAGGCACTGAGATGTGAAATCCTCGAGGTAGACAAGCTCCAGGCCGTCATCCTCAAGCACATTGAACACGCAGCCTCCGAGGAGCAACAAGATAGCCTAGCCAAAGAAAAGGACCTCCTAGAAGAGTAGCTACAGCCAAAGAAACAACAATTAGCTACAGGACAAAAAGGCAAATAGTGTCATCCACTAGATGACAAAATAGGGAAAAGACAAAAAATGTTTTAAAATTGTAAATCTATTTGGGGGTAGGTGAAACCCTATTTTGTAATGAATCTCTGCCACACAATTGTAATAAATCTTGGCCATTCATTTGACTTTTGAAAAGCTATAAATAGAGCACTCCCCTCATTTGCAAAAGTGAGAGTTGAGTTGTTGTAAAAGCATGCTGCTGAAATTTATGAGAAATAGCATTGACTTGGTGCATTTCCTTGTTTTCTCTCATGTCAATTGATTCACTTCTCCAATATTAGATGTTTAGCTTAGATCTCTTTGCTGTTTAGTTAGCTGTTCATGTCATTCGAATAATCTTAGGAATGCTATTTGGTGTTCATAAAAATTCCTGCTTTGTTGATGATCCCTTAGTCCATACTTTTTGATGTTTGCTGAAGGTAGATAGTCATAAGTAAAGTTAACTGGACTTGATTAAAGTCATTTCTCAAACACTTATCTTTAGTTCATGCATGTATGTATGGGATGAAGGATAAAAAATCTGCAGCCCCTTAGAAGATAGCACAATTTCCATGATAATCGCGGAAATCCCTCGTTAAGTGGGATGATGGTTTAAGGGAATTGTCCATTGTAGGAACTCCATTATCACTGTTCGTAGCAAGCTTTAGGCTTAGGAACTTTCCCTCTCCTTCGCTCTTTTTCACTTTCTTTAGAAACTGAACAATACCAAGGTTCATTGCATCTTATAAAGCCAAAACTACAACTAGATGGAGTTTGAGATTGCTGTTTGAACCTATAGCCAACACATAACTGCTTTCATGCTAAAACTCCCTTTTCGAAGATCCAACTTCATGCTTTGTGCCCATACTTTGTATTTCTGTAAGACCGCCTTGTGATTCCAGCAAATCACATCAAACTACTGAGGTATCTTAGCACTGTCATGACTTGACACCCGAGAGACCTTTGGATAGTGTTCTGTAACTCGATTGTGGGAAGAGAGGTAGTGCACCTATGCACTGCCTGTGTTGAAAAGTGCATAAAAACACCATCAACAGCTATAACTAGAGAGTAAGCAACACTTTTTGCAGGTTACTGTTGCAAGCAAGGTACCTATCATCAAGGAGCCTGCCGAAATTGAAAATAAGCCACCAAGGCCTCTTAATGACATAGAGAACAAGCCACCAAGGCCACTTAATGATATACATGCACTCAGTTCAATTCCCCAAAAAATCTTTAGTCCTTTTTAAATGCACAGCAAGTGCAATTGTCTACCAAACGTTGAATTGGATTTGAAGTCTACTTATTTCTATAAATCTAATATCTTATATTATTCCGATTCAGGAAAGCATAAACACACTTATCAAGTGTGTCTCCCAGGGTATTGGCTTCAGCCAAGGCCGGCCTGTTGCAGCTTGCATTATATACAAGACACTTATTCATTGGCGGTCATTTGAAGCTGAAAGAACCAGTGTGTTTGATCGTATTATTCAGATGATTGGATCTGCAATTGAGGTTAACAGAAATTGCTATGAATATAATGCTTTTGCTATTTTTTTTTAAGATTATTTATTTTTCTGTCAACGATACTTGACTGGATAACCAGTTACAATATAGAACTAGGTTGAGAAGACCCCAGGGCTGTGAAAGTGGCTCAACATAAAACACAGCAGCTAAACAAAAGAAACAAAACGAGATTGGATCGATCTTTTGTTGCTTGTCTTTTTGAATGTTGCCATGTGGCGATTTACAATCTTTAAGCCATTCAGTATCATTGGATCATATCTTTTTTACTTGCAAATTCATTGGTCCAGTTCTATTTGTGTCATCTGTCAAGGTATTACGTATTTCAGTAGCAAGAACCTTTTTTTCCTTTGGTCTTTTCAAATGCTGCATTATGACAACCGTACAATCTCAAGTGTCGATTATTTCTGGCTTGTCTTTTTGTTTCACAAGCTCATCGTTCTGGAAAGCATTTACTTCACTCTAATTTGTTATATAAATTAAGTCCTCTTGAATGATACTAGAGGAACATGTAAGTGTCAGCATGATAAAATCAGGATGTTGTTTCTGGAGGATATTAGGCACAACACTTTTTTGAGATCCATTCGCTAGGATGTGATGGTCTACTATACTAGCAGTTGGAGCAGTAAATTCTCTTTTGAATTGTAACTTAGAATGCATTACATTAAAATAAATCATCTCCTAGTTCTACTTTATTATTAAAAGGATGCCATGAATGTACTAGAAATATATAGTGAGTTAGTAGAAATCACCTTTTGCTTAAAGGAAAATCATTTTGAAATTCTACCCTTATTTACTTAATAGTAAGTATATAGCAATGTACTTTCATCTCTTTCATGGAAACTATTTAGTACTTTTCCATGCTCTATTGCCTCTTTAACATTTACACGTAGAATACATTCTTTTGTATATGTGCCTATATCTAACATAAAGTCTATTTTTTATTACAGAATCGGGAAAACAATGATGTTTTGGCCTATTGGTTGTCAAATACATCAACTTTGCTTTTCTTCATGCAACGGACATTTAAGGCATCTGGTGCATTTGGAGTAACTCCCCAAAAGGGAAGATCATCTTCTACTTTACTTGGAGGAATGGCTCAAGTAAGAAGACATCCCTGGTTTTAATTTTTAAGTAATGTAATTAACTTCAGCTTAATAATTAGGAAAGGTTAATTTATCAGGCTAGAGCAAATTGGGTAGATACAAATTTAATGTTATTGATTTATTTTTTTATTGTTTCGATAAATATTGTACAACAATATCTTGTAGGATTTTCGATCCTCGCCATCAGCCATGGGCCGTCCTTCTGGTATTGGTGGTTTAGATGCTGTGCACCAAGTGGAGGCAAAATATCCAGCTTTAATATTCAAGCAACAACTTACAGCTTATGTGAACACGATATATGGGATTATTCGTGATAATCTGAAGAAGGACATATCTGCCTTGCTTGGCCTGTGTATACAGGTATATATAAAATTTTCTGTCAGAGAACATTTGGCAGCCATCAAATCAATTGTTAACTTTTTGTTAACTGAGCGTGTCAGTTAGTCCAAAGTTTGTGTTCTCCTTTCCATTTTTATTTCACAATCAGGATTTGTCTCACTATGTGGCAAATAACTTCGTAATATCATATATTGGCACCAATAGAAAAATTGCATTTGTTCAGCTGGGGCTAGATGATGGCTATTCTTAGAAACATAATAATTTTTTATTCTATTTCTTACCAAATTATTATTCGATGTTTATATTTCATCTTGTATGAACAAAAGAATTGTCATGTATACAGTTTCCAAGGACATCAAGGACAGCTATGGTAAAAGCATCTCGATTGCAGGCAAATGCAAGTGCACAGCAGGTTCCAAATCACTGGCAAAGCATTGCCAAGAGCCTAACTAGTCTTCTCCAAACAATGCGTGCAAATTATGTATGTTTCAGTACACAAATATTTTAGTTTCTTATCAAAATAGCAAAATGTATATAGGAACAAGAATATTTGGTCATATTGCACAGGGCTTGTTTACCTTGCAGGTGTCATCTATTTTGGTCAATAAAATCTTCATTCAAATATTTGTATTCATCAATGTACAACTTTTCAACAGGTTAGAATATTTCTGCACAGGAAATGTTTTCAGATACTGAACTTAATACATTGTTGTAAGGCAGTGAACATTTCTAATTAGTTATATTTTGATATTTGACAATACACAGTTGTAAGGCAGTGAACATTTTTAATTAGGTATATTTTGATATTTGACAATACATTGTTTTAAGGCAGTGAACATTTTTAATTAGTTATATTTTGATATTTGACAATGAATGGTCTCATTATTTTTGCTACAGCCTTCTTCTACGTCGTGAATGCTGCTCATTCAGCAATGGAGAGTATGTTAAAGCAGGGTTAGCTGTTCTGGAACTTTGGTGCCGTGAAGCAACAGAAGAGGTTTGCTCGTGATTTTACTTTCCCTTTAAACGTGGACTTTACTGGTCTATTGTATGGTTATTTTGTATTTTTGGACTCGTCATACCTTGCTTAATGTTGAAAGCTCGAACACTGCAGTATGCAGGTTCAGCTTGGGATAAACTAATGCATATCAGACAAGCAGTGGGACTTTTGGTAAGCAACAAGAAGTGATAAATGTTTCTTCTAACATATTGTTTTCCTATAAATTCTAGCATCATTTAAAATAATTTTTTAATTTCTTTTTATATTTGATCATTACTAAGCGTACATACCATCATTATGTTAAATTCTATTTACATACTTTCAACTCCGAAAAGATTGATCCTTATTAATGTAGATCATTTGTTAAAAGGATTGACGCATTGGTGCCAGCAATTTTAATTTGATGTTTGAAATTGCATTATCCTTCAGGTTATTCGTCAGAAACCAAAGATATCCCTGGATGAAGTTACTCATGATCTTTGTCCGGTTAGTCGATTATTTTTCTGTCTCTTGCTTTGTAATCCATATTGTTTACTATTTTCCTCGAGGCTTGTTTTTTTAATAATTGCTTCTCAGGTCTTAAGCATACAACAATTATATAGAATCAGCACCATGTACTGGGATGATACGTATGGCACTCATAGTCTGAATTCAGATGTAAGTCATGTGGATATATGTGTTGATAACGTTTGTTTCCTTGTCTTGCGCCTATTAATATTTGCCTGTGATACAATTGCATGCTTGAATTAACATTTTGGTCCTAATTGTCATTAGCAATGGATATTTTACAGGTTATTTCAAACATGAGAGTATTGATGACTGAAGATTCAAACAGCTCTCTGGGAAATTCTTTCTTGTTGGATGATGACACAAGGTAAGATTGTAGAGAAAGCTAATGACAGGATATGCATCAGTTTGCAAAAAAAATAATTCTGTGAGGGTGTTCACCGTTAGCATTTGGTAGGTTCTTCAACAGCTCTTGCAGAAAATTGACAGAATTATTGTTTTAAACTGCAGCATACCGGATTTGGATGTTGGAGTTGAGGATTGGATTTGGATTGTTAATTTGATAATTGGAACTGTGGAGGTGAGTGTGGATTGAGGAAGTTTAGATTTAGGTATTTGAGGTTTTGATCAGAATGAGGGGCATTGGAATTGGGTGGTAAAATGTCATCTGGAATTGGGATTAGGCCTAGGATTGGGACCAACAATATTTTTGTATGATAATTTTGAAGGTGGTTCACATCTATTGTATGTAATATGTAAATTCATCAATTTATTTTTCTTTTGGATCCATTTTTTTTTTCTATTTCTTGATGTTCGGATATAGATGAAAGAGTGACAATAGGTTGTTTCTTGGATGCCCATGATACTTCACATGTTCCAAAATGGTAGATAAAAAATAATAGATAAGTTTCTATTTAGTAGTCTAAGTTATTTATCATTGAGTTAATTAATTTAATTTGTGGTTCAAATTGTTATTATGCAGTGAACTTCTCATCTATTAGGTGGGGTGAAGAGGTTACACTTTTTTGAGATGTACATTGTATATAGACCTTGAGATGGTGTATGCCACATTTTGTAAATATTGTTTTGATTTAGCATATATGCTAAATTTGTATATGTATATACACTATTAATCTACACTTTTATATATTAAAATCAATATTCGATATAATTTGTTTTTTGTGTGCATGTTTTCCTAATAGTTTATGAATTACATATTATTTTCAATCATAAATTATCATCAATCATTTGATCCCTTTCTCTTTTAGTCTATATAGTTACAACATCCTTTATCTTTTGATTCGTTAACACCCTTAATCTCTATAGTTTCATTTTGGTTTTGATTTTTTTAATAAAGTTTTATTTCCCCTTTAGCATTGATGGCATTTTCAATTTGAATTTCCTTTTGATTAGTGCATCAAAATAAGTGATATGAAATGCCAAATTTGGGTTCAAATTAATGATAAAGTTGTATATAAGTTTTTTTTTATTAGTATGTAAGTTGTGCATGTTATTAGAGACTCCCTTGCACTTCTATTTGAATTATTTTAGGATCTTGAAAAAGGAAGACCCAAAGAAAATGTGTCATAACAACCTTGTAGAGGAAGATTTATGATAAAAACTAAAAAAAGTCATTAATTATTAGAACAAAAATAAACTAGTAAGGCCACAAATTAAAAAATGTGAAGACCTCTAGAAAATGGAAGATTATGTATGATTGAACTCAATGTTCATAAAAATTGGTTAAAAAATGTATTGGCTGATCTATGCATAGATAGTCTAGTCATTAATTATTAGAACAAAAAAAAACTATTAAGGCCACAAATTAAAAAATGTAAAGACCTCTAGAAAATGGAAGATTATGTATGATTGAACTCAATGATCATAAAAATTGATTAAAAAATGTATTGGCTGATCTATGCATAGATAGTAGTGATATGCCAAAAGAGTATGGGAAAAATTGGGTAAACCAACATTATTTGATACTTTGTAGAACATTACATTAGTTGATGGGACCACAATAAGGACCATTGGTACATGGAGGAATATTGAAGTCGGTCTAATAGGGATATAATAAATAACATAGATTTTGAGGCATAGATTTTGAGGTCATTGAGATGAAATAACCTTTTGATACATTTAATATTCTATTGAACCTAGAATGGTTGTGAATTGTAATGAGATTTTTGATTCTTAGAAGAGTTTTCAATTTTTTTGGTGTAAATTGAGTGGTATAAATTCTTCTTTAAATATATGAGTGCTACATATGTTGTGGAGGTAGTGCAAAGAAAATATTTTTAAAGTGCGAAAATAAAGATTATGAAAACAATCTCTTCTACGACTACATGGTTTGGGTGGAAAGATGATTTTTCAAATGGAAAGTAAGGAGTGATTTCCTTGTTGATTATAGGAAAGAAGAGGTCTATATGATAAATTAGAAGGATTGTCCATACACAATTAATAGAAGATGTTCAGACTCGTCAAATCTCTTTATGATCTCAAATAGGGTCATAGAGTGGGCTTTATCAAATTAGATGAACATCTTGCATAACATGGATCAAAATGGTGAACTTGAAATTTTACCTTGAAATATCGAGCCAAGGAGAGGTTGTGACAACTTCATGGAATCTTGACAAGGTTTTGGAAACTATAGGAAAGACTGACAAGTTCTAACTTAGACAAAAATTTTAAGGTGGAATGTGATTTTGGGAAAATGAAAAAAACTATGGCAACAATATTGAAAATTTAATTTAAATCGGTATATTATGTTTCAAATATTGAAATTTATCATGGTTTTGTTTAGTATATGTATTGGTATATGACATTCTAAACTTAATTTTATTTCTAGGTTGTGTGTGTGTATGTATATATATATTTGTACAAATGTACCCAAAACATACCTAATTCCCCCCCCCCAAAAATCCGTTGTACCTACATATGCATACCCATGCTTGTACTTGCTTTGGCAACTTACTATAAAATGCATTCCAATCAAAATGAACCCAAACAATAAGGGAAAATACAGGCTTGTAATTATAACATTACAAATATAAATTATATTATATTCCTTAATACAACACATAATCAATAATAATAAAAGTTAAAGAAAAAATGAAATTTGGTACAAAAGCATTGAAACTTTATAGAAGGGATAAAGTGAAAGAAAAAATAAATAAATATTTTCCACAAAATTTATCCCAAAACAAAACATGAATCCAACAAATGACGTAATTGAATTTATTTTCACCACCACATCCTATCTGAACAAGACTAGCTTAGTTGTTGACTTGTTGAGAGCCTCAATGCTACACCATCCCTTGGACCACTACCAAGACTTCACCCACCATTTGCCAAACGATTGGCTACACCTCAAGCAACAACAAATGCCTCTAATTGAAGCATCGTTGCTACCTATTGATCTCTTCAACCACAGTGTGCTAGTGAAAAAAGAATGGCTGCCAATGAAAGAGAATGGTAGTGTTTATAACAATAGTACTTTGAAAACAATCCCTATGAGTCGACAGAGAGCTCTAAGCTTTGAGTGGCAACTTTCAAGATGATTGGTAGTGCAAATTTGGGGTTCTTGGGGAAGCATTTGTCTTGAGTCCAAGTGGCAACAGTGCCCTTTTTGTGATAATATGATGGCAAAACTTCTATCTTCATTGCCCTCGATATACCTACTCTCTATTGCCTTGTTGGATCTTCGCTTATCATCAAAGTCGAAGATAACTACATGACAAGAGCAAATTCATTGGAGTAGTAGCTCTAGAGGTAAGAGGCCATGAGATCCAAAACTTCGCTCCATCGGATGCCCAATGCCCAAAGTTCATTTCAGTATAGTTTTCTTTAATTTCGGTGTCAAAGGCATCAAGCGTACCTCTCTATTTTTTCCTCGCTTCTATGACCATTTTTATTCCCCTTTCATGGATTGGGGATGCAATTGTAGAAGGAATGAAATTAGAGCCTACGTGAGATTGAAGATAGAAAGCTATGTGACAAAAATTGTCTTGACCTCGTCATATGTTAATTTTTCAAGAAGATTAATTAATCTTATTTTTTATTTCTTTGGTGATTTTCAAAAATATGTTAAATTCCTATTCATCAAAAAAATAAGACTGGGGAAAAAGAAATTACTCCTGTGGAATGATTTGATCCCCACCGCCGGTGCTCCTCCTACAGTGTTGCTGTAAAAGGGTCGAAGTGGCCGCCTCTGTCTCATTTAGTAATTTTCCACAGCATTTCCTTTACCACTCTTTCAATGGCAAACGCGGCATCGAAACCCTAGACGAGCCCCAAATTTTGAAACCCTCGCTGAGCTCGTCGGAATCGCAGCCCTGGTGAAGAAGAGGCGAGAGACGCAACAACCGAATCTGGGCGTTGGAGAATAGTTTCACAGCCGTCCACAAAACTTGCTCTGAATTCCTCCTCCCATTCTACACCATAAACCCTTAGCCAAACCAAAAATTGCTACTATATTCGTTAAATTTGTCGGCGTCTTCTTTGTCCCCGCTCTTTCTTAGCGTCACGTAATGTATAGCTCTTGTAATTTAATGCCCGCCTCAGTCAGATTACCTACCGAATTGTATGATGGAGAAATATCGAAGACCGTTGTGTAACAAGCGATTCACATATCTGCGATTTATTAAATTAAAATTGGTTAATAGTTTGAGTTTGAATTTTTATATGTTTACAAAATTTTATTATAATTTATAATTTTATTTAAATTGTAATTTATTTATTAAAAAATTTAACTCAAAATTTTTTGATATGATTATTTCATATATTATAGTAAATATTTATATTGATTCATCAATAGTATATCATAACTATTAGCTGCTTTAAGACCATATTTTTATTTCCACCATTGATTTATAGTATAATCTAATGGCCCTTCTTATATTCCATGAGATAAAATGTATCTATGATTTGTAATGTTTATAGGGCCCACAATTTTGAGTCTCATGAGTATTATAGATTGTGGGTATATTTTATCTCACAGAGTATATCAGAGTATAACGAGGGTCGTTAGATCAATGATATAAAATCCATTTTGAGCCACATGAATCATGGTACATTTTACCATGCATAATACAATGAGTCGTTATATTATATTTTAAAACAATTGCGAAAAGTAAATATTGTAGTCTACCCCTTAAACCCATCGATAATTTCCACCCTTGGGCCTTTACTTTTCCATGAAAATTATTTTTAGATTGGATGTATTACCATCATAATTAATGCACTTTCCTATTATTTTTCAAGATTTGTCAAAATTTTCTATAAAATTTTAGTGATGTAAGGAAATCACCAATAAAATTAATATTTTTTTCATAAAAAAGGAAAGATCTGCCAATAGAAATTAATAATTTTTTCTTTAAAAAATGAAAGATTTGCCAAGATTTCACCAATAGAAATTGAATTTTTTTCTTAAAAAAATGAAATACTTGCCAATATTTTATATCTTTTTCTTCAAGAGGATTTCTTAAAGTTATCACTGCTAGTAGTTAGAAGGTTTTTGAGCCATCGATTCATTAGTACCTCTCTACGAAAGCTCACATAATAAGTGGGAGATTAGCATATTGACAGAGTGGATTCATCTATGACAGGCTATACCAAACACAATTGGACTTGAGCTATGTTTAAAAATAAGTGCCACAAAGTGGAAGTAAGTAGTAATAATATGTAATGTGTATAAAAAACACTTAATAAATAAGACATAGTGTAGGGGAAGAGCACTAGTAGTCGTTATAGTTCCAATAACCTTCACTCCATGCACACCCAACTCTTCATAAAACTTTTGTATTTTACATAATTTTAATTGGGCGAATAAATATTTGTATCCTACAAAAATACATGTTCACTAGTGAATGTGTAGTTGACCCAAAAAAAAAAAAACTAGTGGTACATATCTATTTCCAATAGAAGGCAAGTTGCACAAAATAACTCACTTTTATATTTATTTAAAATCTAAATATTTACAATTACCACTCGATGCAAGTGGCCCAAAACTTTAAATATATTTTATTTACATTCACACGTGCACAATTAATGATGCCTAATATGTCATAATAAAAAATAACTCACTTTATGGGCTATCAATTGTACATTATTCCACACTTCCTCTCACATCTTCATTTATTAACTCCATCTACTTTTGGTACCTGCACATGCAATAAATGGTGTAGGGCTCCCCAATAAACAAAAATACATATATTAAATTATATATAAAACTAAATTCATTCAAGTCATTGTAGAAATATATTAAATCGTATATAAAATTGAATTCATTCAAGTCACCATAAAAATTAAACATAAATGACAACCACAATATGAAATGACCGAATGTTTCCCACAAAAATTCAAATTTAAAAATCAACCACTACAATTCAATGTATTCATTTTCCACATTCAAATGATTTAATAAGAGGGAACTTATTAGAGTTCTTGTTCATGTTCTCCAAAAGTTAGTTGAAACACATTATTTGTCAAAAAATTTAAATGCATTTAATTGTCTTTTAAATTCATTTATTTATGGATGTTAAGGAGCAAAAAAATTTCACAACATGAGTAGAGCTTCCTGCAATGGTAAGTAGTTTTTTTTTTCCCATTTTGTATTTTCTTCTTTAATTTGTCTTTTATATTCATTTATTTTCTTTGTTCTATTGTAAAGGCATGGAGTTATTATTCTCCAAAAGTTAGCTGAAACACATTATTGATAATAATTAGTTAGGGTTTCCTAGAGTTCTCTAAAATATAAATTTTCCAGTGCAAGCAATGGGATAGTTTCTGTATTGTTTTGATTATAGGGGAAAAATAGGTTTTGAAGGGACCTTAAACCCCTTTACAACATAAAAGAGAGAAAGCTACTAAAAAAGAAAGACATTGAAGCAACAATAGCAGCCAAAAGCGTAACTATAGTCAAAACACGACATATATATATATATATAGTTGTTGTTGTTTCTTATAGACAACTTTTTCATTTTTGTTTCTGTTTTCATTTCTCATTTTTTGTAACATAGTCTAAAATACATTATTTATCAAAAAAATTCAAAATTTTAAGTAAATGTAAACTATGGAAACCTTATTACTAAAATTGATTACATATGAAAACTTAATGTATCTACACTACTTGTTTGGGTGTTCACTTGAAAGATGAAATTCCTCTGTGATAGAGTTAATTAATATCATATTACATTAGGTATACATTATTAAAAATTCTCTTGAATTTTACAAGTACATGTTGAAACTTGAGATGTTCATTATGTCAATTCATAATCTAGCAAATTTTTACCATCACACATATATTGTTGTTATTGAACTTAAATCTAGGCTTAAATTTAGTCGGGGCACATTTAGTTTACCAAAGTTGTAGAGATTTAAGGAGTTTCTCTAATGTGCCTTTTATCTACTAAAGTTTCTTTGAAAAGATATTCACAATATTTTGTGAAGCAAAACCAACATTTTTTCTGATTATACTTGTAAGGTTTAATAGTCTACTATATTACCAAACTTTGTTGTAAAAGCTATTTGGGAGAATTGAAAAAGTCAAAATTCAGTAGAAAAAATATATATTAATATGGTTTTATATTTAATGATAAGATTTTTTTGAAACTATAGGCCTTTCTATTCTTTAGAGTAGCCAAAGATTTAATGATTTAATTTATACCAGAAATGTAACAAACTCATATATGTTGAATTCTAAATTCCTTCAGAGACATGAAGGACTGGTATAGGATCATACAAGTCCTAGTGTTTGGCCATTAATGGCTTGTAATGGTAATATACTTCTACCACAATGTTTTGGTGAAGATAATAAATGGCAATAAGGAGATTCAACATACTGTGAAGTTGTGAACCTTATAACATGTGTGTTGGATGTTGTAGTCGTGTCATTGATATGTGGTTGTCATTGATGTCAACACTATTAGCATTGATGTATTTGGAAGTTGCATATGTCGAGGATATTGAGAAATTTGTTCAAGGAAAAGTTGCAGGTTGCCAATGGAATAGTGAAGGTCATGAAGGTGAATTGTTCAGTACGTCGATTATTAGACATTGTGGTCTAAAGGTTTAATTTTGAGTGTGTCTAGTTTATCCATTGAAAGTTTCAGAGGTTCGCGTGAAGATTTGGTCGTGTTGTGGATGAATGTGTTCTGACATTTTTTTTGTGGCTTTAGTTAGTGTTCCTGATTGAAGTTGAAGTGATTTCAGTAAGTTCAGTTGTTGTGGATGCTTCTCTGATGGTTCATGATGATTATGGATGCTTCTAGTTTGTGCTCTATCTTTGTTGCATGTCCACGTTAATTGGTGTGCTAATGGTCGATGATTTTTCCATTGCTTGTTCAATTTTTATGTTCTTGGTTGACATGGTGGTTGTTGCTTGTTGCAGATCCTTGAAGATTAAATTTGAAATGTTTGGTGCGCTCAAGGATATTCTTGTAGGTCTTCATTATGTTTTGTCCAATGGTGTTTAACTTGCATTGTAAATTTATTTGTAAATTTGGGCCAACATAATGTATATGTTTTATATTTTCATATTTTGTTTGGTTGACAAAGTTATTGATGTAAATCTATGTAGCAGATATATAAGAGCGATTGGTTGAGTGAAGTGAAGAGTGAATGAGTGCTAGAGGAAGTGCTAGTGTGTGCATAGTGTTTTATCATTCGAGTGCAAAGCAAAGTGAGTGAAGTGTGAAGGAGTTTTTTGTGCATAACTAGAACTATAATCAGGCTTTTGTAGAAGCTAATTTCTTAGTTCATACCTTGTGAATCTAATCCTAATTGTTGTAAGACAATGTGTCTTCTCTAGGTAGTGAGCCCTCTTGTATTTAAGTAGTGAGCTCTAGGCAGTGTGCCTGAATGCATGTGCATTCCCATTATTTCTCATTATACTTTTAAAGGGTATAATATTGTGGACTAACATCCACTGTGGTTTTTCCCCTAACAAGGTTTCCACATAAAAAATATTGGTGCTCTTTGTGTCTCTGATGTGTTGATTGTTTATGCTTTAATGTTCTTACATCAGATCTAAGATTTGGTTAAGTAAATTTTAATAAGTTTGAAATTATGTGACAACTAATTCACCCCCCTCTCAGTTGTCTATCATTGTTTTGCCAACAATTGGTATCAGAGCAGGTTCCTCTGAAGAAGTTTAAAAGCTTGAGGTGATCTGAGATGGCATCATATAAGGATAGTCCTAAATTAGATGGAACTAACTACTCTATGTGGAAGAGGAGAATGGAATTCCATTTGAAATGTATTGGAGAACCCTTCTAGATGATTACAAAGAATAGATATGTTATTCCTCATAAAGTTCCCTCCACTCCTGATGAGATCAAAGAGGTTGAGACTAATATCACGGCTATTGAAGCTTTGTTGAGCGCTCTGATAGATTTAGAAATGAAAAATGTATTAGATTTGAAGATAGCTCATGAGATCTAGAAGAAGTTGGAGAATTTTTATGAAGGATATGTACTTGTGAAGGTTGCTAAGCTATAGAGTTTAAAAGGAAAGTATGAAAATTTAAAGATGGGTGAATGAAAATATTACTTCTTTTATGCAAAGAGTAAATGAACTTGTCATGGGTATTAGATGTGTCAGTGGTACCCTGGATGGACAAGAAATTGTAGCTAAAGTGTTGAGACCATTGCCTCCCTCTTACAATTCAAAGGCTCATGCTATTGAAGAGCTCATAACTGTAGCTAATGTGACAAGGGATATGTTGATTGGTAAACTTGTTGCCTTTGAGTTAAGAAAATTTGGTTATTCTTCCCCTAAGACTGAATATACATTTAAGGTCACTATATCTAGAAGAAACAAGCAAAGATATGATCCAAGAGAATCTTCTAGAAAGACATTCAACTATGAGGAAGAGATGAAGCAACTTGAAGATGAAGAAGTTGAAGAGCTGGAAGCATTGATTGTGAAGAAAGAAGGTAGAGGAAAAGGTAAGTATAAATGAGTGTTACCTCTTAAATGTTTCTCTTGTAATAAGATTGGTCATTTGGAATCTAGGTGTCCTAAAAGAGTTCCTAGATCTAAGCCTTATAAGCCTAGATTTCAAAAGAAATGTTATTATGCTGAAGAAGATGTGATTGATGAAGAATATAAAAAGGAGAATGGAAATCATGATGAATGGGTGTTCATCACTATCAAGGAGAATGGTTTGGTAGCTACTGAATCTACTAAAGTTGAGAAAGCTCTTATAGCCTAAATTGAAGAAAATGGTTAGTGGGTCATTGATAGTGGATACTCACATCATATGATTGGTGATAAAATCAAGTTTGTAAGCTTAGAGAAATATGATGGTGGGGTTGTAAGGTTTAGAGGTAATAATGATGGTGTGATTTGTGGTAGAGGATCTATTTGTCTTGGTGGAAAACATAACATTGATGATGTCCTTTATGTTGAAGGCTTAAAGCATAATCTGTTGAGTGTTGGACAAATGGTGGACAAGGGTTATGATCTTCAGTTCAAAGATGGAAGATGCAAAATACTTTGAAGTTTCAAAAATATGATTGCATTAGGTATAAAGACTAGAGGTAATATCTTTCATTTGAGTGTTGCTAATGAAATTTGTTTAATTGCTTAAGTAGATGAAATTTGTTTGGCATAGGAGGTTGTGTCATGTGAATTTTGAAAATATTGTCAAAGTAAGCTCCACTCAAGCAGTAAGAGATCTACCTAAGCTAATGAAGCCTACTAACTCAATATGCAAGGAATATCAAATAGGTAAACATACTAGAGTGTCTTTTTGGAGCAAACAACATCATTCTAATGGGGTACTAGAGTTGGTGCATATTGATTTGTGCAGTCCCTCTAGAGTCAGAAGTCTAAATGGAGAAAGGTACTTTATGTTGCTCATTAATGATTATTCTAGGATGATATGGGTTACTTTTCTAAGAGAAAAATGTGAAGCATTAGAGAAGTTCAAAAGTTTTAATGCTATGGCAAAGAATGAGATAGGTTTGAAGATAAAATGTCTGAGGTCAGACAGAGGAGGATAATTTACTTCCTGGGAGTTTGACTCTTTCTATGAAAAGCATGGAATCAAAAGATAATTATTTGCTCCCTAGACCCCTCAACAGAATGGAGTTGTAGAGAGGAAGAACAAAACAATATGGATGTTGCTAGAACAATGATGTTGGAAGGAAATGTGCCTCACATATATTGGAGAGAAGTTGTAAGCACTGTTGTGGATACTCTAAACTAGGTAAATGTCAATGGTATCTCTAGTAAGACCCCTTTTGAACTATGGTTTGGTTATAAGCCTACTGTTAAGTGTTTCAATATTTTTTCAAGTGTAACATTAAAAGAGATGAAGACATAGGCAAGTTTGATACAAGAAGTGATGAAGGGATCTTTATAGGTTATTCTACTAAGAGCAAGGCTTATCGGTGCTATAACAGAAGATTAAGAAAGATGGTTGAAAGTGAAAATGTCAGAGTTCATGAGGACTTTGCTAGATCATCTAGATACTATAGATATCACTCAGATGATGAGCAAGATAATACTAAGGGACCAATACTTTGACACAGAATCAAGTGCAAATTGTTTTGGTAAATCAAGAAACTCATGAAGGAGAGAAAAGTGGAAGTGCAAAAGAAAGATCGGAAGAACCAAAAGTGCGAGAGAATCCTAAAGTCTCGAGGTATGTAAGGTTAAATCATTCTAAAAATAAAATTATAGGAGATAAGAATAAAGGTGTGTAGACAAGAAGAAGGATTATAGAAGAGTATTGTCTGATTTCCCAAACTGAGCCTAACAATGTTAATGAAGCCTATAATGATGAACATTGGATGGAAGCTATGAAGGAAGAGTTGATGCAGATAGAAAAGAATGATACATGGATTCTTGTTCCCAGACCTAAAGATAAGAATGTGATTGGTACTAAATGGGCCTTTCAGAATAAGTTGAATGAACAAGGAGAAGTAGTCTAGAATAGAGCAACATTGGTATGAAAAGGGTATTCACAAATGAAAGGTATTGATTTCGAAGAAACTTTTGCCCCTGCTGCCATAATAGAAACTGTTAGATTATTTCTTGATTATGCTGCATATAAGAACTATAAAGTCTATTAGATGGATGTGAAGCCAACCTTTTTGAATGGTGAGTTAGAAGAGGAGGTATATGTTGAACAACCAAATGGATTTCAACTGAAAAATAAGGAAGAAATGGTTTGCAGATTGATCTAGATTGATGTTTCTGTGGTTGCTACACATGGGGAGTAGACAAATCTATAAATATGTGGTTTAGAGTTTGTATGAAAGGGAGAGAAGTGCAATGTAAAGATAATGCTTATATTTTCCATTGATGTCAAAGGGGGATAAGAGCAATGTGAAAAAAAAAATGAGAAGAGTCTTGTGGAAGAGAAGAGTCAGAATCTTAGGGGAAGTAAGTGCTAATTAAGAGTTGGGTTGATGGTGTTTTTCACATCATGTGTTTCCATCAATGACAAAGGGGGATATTTTTGGATGTTGTGGTTATGTTGCTGATATGTGGTTGTCATTGATGTCAACACTATTAGCATTGATGTATTTGGAAACAACATATGTCGAGGATATTGAGAAAATTGTTAAAGGAAGAGTTGCAGGTTGCCAGTGGAATAGTGAAGGTCATGAAGGTGAATTGTTCAGTATGTTGATTATCAGACCTTGTGGTATAAAGGGTTTAATTCTAAGTGTATCTAGTTTATCCATTGAAATTTTTAGAGGTCCGTGTGAAGATTTTGTCGTGTTGCAAACGAATGTGTTTTGACAACTTTTTTGTGGCTTCAATTAGTGTTCCCGATTGAAGTTGAAGTGATTTTAGTAAGTTCAATTGTTGAAAATGTTTATTTGATGGTTCATGATGATTGTGGATGCTTCTAGATCATGCTCTATCTTTGTTGCATATCTATGTTAATCGGTGTGCTCATGATCGATGATATTCATTGCTTGTTTGGTTTTTGTGTTCTTGGCTAACATGGTGGCTGTTGCATGTTGTGGATCTTTGAAGATTAAATTTGAAATGTTTGGTGCACTCAAGGATATTATTTTAGGTCTTCATTATTTTTTGGCTGATGGTGTTTAATTCACATTGTAAATTTGGGTCGACATCATGTATATGTTTTATATTTTCATATTTTGTTTGGCCAACAAAGTTATTGATATAAATCCATGTAGCAGATATATAATAGTGATTGATTGAGTGAAGTGAAGAGTGAATGAGTTCCAGAGGGAGTGCTAGTGTGCATGTAGTGTTTTATCATTTGAGTGTAGAGTAGAGTGAGTGAAGTGTGAAGAAGTTTTTTTGTGCATAACTAGAACTGTAATCAGGCTTTTGTAGAAGCTAATTGCTCAGTTCAGACCTTGCATATCTAATCCTTATTGTTGTAAGAAAGTGTGTCTTCTCTAGGAAGCGATCCCTCTTGTAATTGAGTAGTGAGCTCTAGGTAGTGTGTCTGAATGCATGTGCATTCCCATTATTTTTCATTTTACTTTTAATAGGGTATAATATTGTGGACTAACATACACTGTGGTTTTTCCCCTAATAGGAGTTCCACGTAAAAAATCTTGGTGTTCTCTGTGTCTTTGATGTGTTGATTGTTTATGCTTTAATGTTCTTACATCAGATCTAAGATTTGGTTAAGTAAAGTAATAAGTTTGAAATTCTGTGACAATTGATTCACCCCCCACCTCTCAGTTGTCTGTCATTGTTTTTCCAACAATATGCTGCATTTTTTTTTTGTAGTGTAGGAAATTATACTCCCTTGTAGGTGATAGTATAAATTCACACTTCATTTGGACCTATTATAGTGACCTCACATTTATGCATTTTCACCCTTCCTAAACAGGCCCTAATTCACTTTATTACACATCACAAAGCCTTCTTTTTCTCATTTTTTGAAAGGAGAGACTATATTTAATTGATGCAATCAATAATTAAAACACATTGAGGAATGTGTGCCCTAGACTTTGGGGCCAAGAACCATTCAACCAAGGGAGAATGGGTCCTCCTTAGGTCCTAGGCCCCATTTTAATATGTTTTTGGTGGTTTTTAAATGATTCAAAATTCATATGCAAATGTTAGCTATCGAGATCTAATATTTAGGAAATTAGAGAAGAAGGCTATAAAAGCTAGTCTTTTCACCATTTCAAATTAGAGAAGAGAACAACAAGAGAAAAGATACTAGGAGATCAAGAAAAGAGATTTTGAAGAGCAAGAAAGCAAGCAAATTTGAAGTCTTGGAACATTATTGTGTGTATTTATAGGTCTTCAAGCTCATTTATCAAGATTTTATTAAGGATTGTTCATGATTGAAAGTTGATTCCAATGGTGGAACACGATGGATTCTAGGTTTGGGAGATGCATTTGGTTATTTATCATACCCTAATGACTTGTTTTCTAGTGTTATCGTCTTGAAGGTTCGTTCTACTAGCAACCTACAACAAGGTATCATTGTGTTTCAAATTTATTTTGGGTGTAATGACTTCACCCTAAGTGGATCTTTATCATTCATCATTTAGGAATCATACTCTAATGCACTTGAGTAGGGTTTCTTTGAATTTTAGCTCATAAAAACCTTAGATGCACTTAAGGTTAAGGCTTACATACTATCATTTATCATATTTGTATCATTTATCAAGTTTTATTTACCAAACTTGGGGTTTGATTGAGGAAAACCCCCAAATAAACAAACATTTATTGTTACATATTTATTGCAAGTAGAGATTCAAGAACAAAGATTTACAAGTACAGAAGTAGAGTGTAGACATAGGGCTACAAATTTAGTTTTTACAGTTTTGGAAATGCCTAATATGACCCATTTTCCCTATGAAAAATGTATCCTTCAACAAATATCATAACATACTTTTGGTGCCAGGTACATGTGTCCATACCCTTCTCAGATCTACCTACAAATTGTCAATTTGATTTTTGTAGCTTCTGGATCTTGAATTTTATCATCTAGATCATATTGTTCATTACGTTTAGTTGCATCAAATCATTTACATTTAGTTCCAAATCCTACTGTTTAAGGAACCTAGAGATTTGGGTCTAATTGGCTCACCTTAGGGTTGATAGTCAATCTCTACACCTTGCAATCTCTTAGGTTTAATGAAATTGTGGGAAGAGGGATATCTTTAGTTCCTTAGTTCTTTGTATGAAGGACCTAGGACACCCTATTTTGGGATCTTTCACTTTTTCACACCATTTCATTTTGG
>VDFB02193867.1:535168983-535288673 GCA_007258455.2 Sequoia sempervirens | reverse complement strand
CCTTCAGGTTTCATTGCATTTTTTCGTCTATTTTTACAATTATTGCATTTTTTCGTCTATTTTTACAATTATTCATTTCTACTATAATAGTTTAAAAACATACTTAAAACATGAAATAAATTTAAAAAAAACATGTTAAATTCATTTATTTTCTTCAAATTTTCAATTCAAAATTAAAAAATGCAAAAAATGGCATGTAGGGGGGTACCTGTAGTTGATTGTGGGGGTCGCTGTTGCCAATACTCGGGGTCCCGTCCACTGTGCAGTGAAATGTGTTTTTTTTTAAAAAATAAATAGTGATAGAAAATGGGATCCCGATTTATAGAAATCAGGATCCTATTTTTTAGAAATCGGGATCCCGTTTCATGAGAATCAAGATCCCGTGCCTTTTCCATCGGTTCAGAATCTGGTGGGAAACAAAATCCTGATTTTTAAAAAGCGGGCTCCTGTTTTGTCTCAGGCTCGGGATCCTGAACCATAACGAGATCCCGATTTTTAAAAATCCGGACCCCGTTTATTAAAATCGGGATCTCGTTTCCTTAATGCCGATTTCAATTTTTTGGTTAAGGCAAAAAATTCCACATTTCGTGGAATCAACTTTTTGCACTTACCCATTAGTTGTTGAACCATTAGAGGAGGCCAACATTTTTGGTGTTGTTGTTGGGGATGGTGTCAAAATAGGAAGTTCTTTGGAGTCAGTTTTAGTTTCTTTCATGTTTTTGGTATCTTTGAATTTTGTTTTTACCATACCCTTCATTAGACTAAGTAATGACCCACCATTCTTTCACCAATTCTTTGTGTGAGTTGGCTGATATTGAGTACTATTGCATGCATAGGGGTAGAAGAAGAGATGATTTAGGGAGATTCCTTCCTAATGACCCTAACCTTGATAACCAGCTAGTTGAGTTTCACAATTTTCCAAGAGACGAAGAAGAGGCAAACTATTTTAATGAGGCATTTTCCAATTTGACTAGTTTTGAAACTTCCTCTGAAGAGAAAGATGACTAGAACTAGATTGATAATCCATTTTCTTTGATAATCCATCAAGCACAAATGGGTGATCAAAATAGAGTTAACTGTCCAATTTTTCCATTCCCTATCACTAACCAAAATGAAGTTGAAAACCTCAAGAACATTCCTGCTTTAGTTCTCCCTAACTTCTATGGGTTGGTAATAGAGGACCCAGACACATTCTTGTTTGAATTTGATATCCTCTGCAGAAGCTATCTACACTACTGATGCTCATAGGATTAAACTATTTCCTACTACTTTGAAGGATGTTGCATTAAAATGGTTTATGGGCTTGGGTAGGAATACTGTAGATACTTAGGCTGATATGAAAGAAAATTTTCTTGAGAAGTATAAAGAGCATTGTAGAGGTAGTGATATGAGGGAAGATGGTATCTTCAGGATGCAACAAAAGGAGGATGAGAGTTTGGAGGACTATGTTTCAAGTTTTCTATTTTTTTTTGTAGAAATCCCTACTTCATGCACTCAATGAAGAATCTCAAAAGTTGCTCTTCCTCAGGGGGATCAATGAAAATTATACTGATGCTCTTGAATTCATAGGAGGAGATATCACCCAAGTTCCTTGGGATGATATTAAGAAGATATATCATAATTACTTCAGGGAAGTTATCAAGAAAGGAAGAGGATACCAATCTTCTATGGGTAAATCCTCCAAAAATGGAGTTTCAAGAATGAAAATTACTCATTTTCTGTCATATTTGAAATAGGATATCATAAAAAATATGGCCACTTAGCTAGATACACTTCAAGCAAAGAAGAAACATGATGATGTAGAGGCAATGTTGGAAGAATATTGTCCTCATTGTAGGAAAAAGGACTACAAATGTAAAATGGTAGCCAACATTGACATCAAGCACATTCCACTTGAGTTCAAGCCAATTGAGGGTGTTGATGATCAAGTTTTCTATGTTGCACAAAGAAGACCATGGGATCCAAGAGAAGGTATTCCATTAGACCCATTATCTTTTACTGGACCTTATATGAATTCATATGCATCTGGTAATTAATGACAACCCCCATACCCATTAAACTTTGGAGGCTATCCACCTCAACCTTAGAATAAATCTCCAAATACTTGGCCCAATTACCAAAACACTCCACCTTAGTGGTAGCAACCCTAAGGGAATTGGCAACAACCTCAAGGGAATTGGAAATAGACATCCCAATGGAGGGGAGGATAGCAATGGCTAAACCAGGAAACTAATTACATGCAGCCACCTCCTCAGCCTCAACAACCTGCCTTTGTTATGAAATAACTTGCACAATAGAAGACTATGATATGGAATATGCTTCAAATACTTTATAATAACTGAGAATAACAAGCCACTTAGGGGAAATCCTCCAATATCTCTAATGAGAACACACTTCACACTTGATGATGAAATAAGACTCACAACCTCCTATATATACCTATTTATGCCAAGGATATCACCTAGGCCGACTTAGACACACCTATATAAGACTTAGGACACCTAAACAACTAAATAACAATATACTAATGATAATATGACTTAATAGAGAGTTAAGATAGCCACAAGTCGACTATTCATAACCCGATGTACACTAATATTAAGGGCGTAGCATGCCCCCCTTCTTCAAAGAAGCATTGTCCTCAATGCTAATCAAGTTTGGATTCTTTTGAATGAACTCCTCATCCTCCCATGTAGCATCTTCAATTAGAAAATATTTCCTTGTAATGAGGTAACTTGGAATTGTTGATGTCACCAGCTTCTTCATGCGTGTCTGGAAAATTAACTTCAGCTCCAAGATGTGTCTTCCCTTTACATCAAGCTCTTGATGGCGATGAATGTGTTCTTCCTTTACTTGAACCTTTTGATGTGTCATAGAGTAAGAGGTGAGGAATAATATATGGTACCCTTGCATTGGTTGAATAGATTGATTAGGAACTTCTTCTTCTTTCACTTCTTCTTCATTGTCTTTTTCTTTTTCTTTTGTATCTTCTTCGTCTTCTTCTTCTTCTTTGTCTTTTTCTGCTTGGTCTTTTGCTTCTTCTTCTTCTATTGTTGCTTCTTCTACTTCTCCATATGCCTCTTCTTCTTCTTCTTCTTCTCTCTTCTTCTTCTTCTTCTCTTCTTCGCTTCTTCTTCTTCTTCTTCTTTTCTTTTGCTTCTTCTTCTTCTTCTCTTCATTTGTTTCTTCTACTTCTTCTTCTTTCTTCTTCTTCTTCTTCTTCTTCTTCTTCTTCTTATTTGTTTCTTCTCTTCTTCTTCTTCTTCTTCTTTTTGATTCTTTTTCTTCTTCTTCTCCTTCTTCATTTGTTTCTTCTTCTGGTTCTTGTTGCTTGAGACCTCCTTTCTTGGTTTATTCATAAAGGCGCTTAACATGTTTCGTATGTCCGATATATCTCCTCTTAGGTCACACATATCCATCTTAATTGAGGAAATGTCTCTTCCTTGACCTTATTTATTTGCTCATTATGAGTAACATCCTCGATTGTTTCACCATCCTTATCAGGAGTCTTCCCCGGAGTGACAACATTCTTTTTACCCCTTGTTGCAGGCCCCGTCATGATGGAAACCACTAATATTGAAATAAATCACACAAATGAAACTTAAATTCTCTCAAATTTTTACTGTAATCTCCTTTAGTATGTCTTCAAAAACCCAATAAAAATTAGACTCCAATTCAACAATATGTGCGAGATATGTAGATTCCAAAAAAATAGTGTAGAAACCCTAATTCTGCAATAATTCGCTTAATTCTACTCCAATTCTTCTAAAATCTGGACTGTAGCTTCTTCAATATGTTCTTCAAAAACCCTTTAAAAATAGAAAAAAATTCACCAAAATCTGAAAGATATGCTCTTTCCAAAATCGCCTCCAAAATTGAGAAAAACCTTGCCTCTATGGTGCCAAGATCATGCTCTGATACCACTTGTTATGAAATAACTTGCACAATAGAAGAATATGATATGAAATATGTTGCAAATACTTGATAATGACTGAGAATAACAAGCCACTTCAAGGGGGAAAACCTCCAAATATCTCTAATGAGAACACACTTCACACTTGATGATGAAATAAGACTCACAACCTCCTATATATACCTATTTATGCCAAGGATATCACCTAGGCCGACTTAGACACACCTATATAAGACTTAGGCCGACCTAAACAACTAAATAACAATATACTAATGATAATATGACTTAATAGAGAGTTAAGATAGCCACAAGCCGACTATTCATAACCCGATGTACAATAATATTAAAGAGTAGCAACCTTAATGTCTCCTCCTAACCCAAATACTAACACACCTAGACCTACTTAGTTACCAGCTCAACCCACACCTAACCCAAACAACAAACCACAACAACAACCAGTTTATTCTGTAGATCCCAATCGATTCCCTACCTATGCTATGAGTGTGAGTGATATTCATCTGGGTTCAAGAACCACTTTGTCATCTCCCCCCACTCCCATTATAATGAAGCTTCCTATGGAAGATGAGGAGGCACAAAATTTATCTGATACACTTGCTCAGTAAAGTGTTCCTACTAATCCTAAACTAGTTCAACAGTCTGATCTAGACCCACCATTTCCTCAAAGGTTAGAAGATGTTAAGCAAAAGGAAGAAACAACCTATGATATTTTGGATGAGTTGAAACACATGTGTCAAGATACATTTTTTCCAGGCTATAAAATATGTTCCCATATATGACAAGGCAATTAAGGAAGCATGTATCAAAAATCTAGGGAGGAAGAAGAAGGATCCCACCACCGTTCATGTGGTAGGGAAATTGACAAATATCATGCTTGGGAAAGTGATTGTTCCTAAATACACTGACCTAGGTAGTCCTATAGTTGAAGTCATTATAAATGGGATTCAAGTAAAGAATGCTCTAATAGACTTGGGAGTAGCTATCAATGTGATGACTAAGGATATCCTGCAATAATTGAATGTTAAAAATTTGAGACCTACTCCTACTATCATGTAGCTTACTGATAGTTCCACTATTAAACTAGATGGTGTAGTGGAAGACCTTGTTATCCTAGAATCTTGGGAATATCTAGTAGATTTCATGATCCTTTCCCCTAAAGGTACATTAGGAGGGTATTCCATTATTTTGGGAAGGTCGTGGTTAGCTACAACTGATGCCTACATTGGATGTCGAGTAGGGGACATGACTTTTTTTGATGGCAAAAGCACTAAAAAGCTTTCCTTTTTCCTCTTTCTCAACCATCCCATGATATGGATAACCCTATTTGGCTTCATGTTGGTGAATAGGCTGAGGAGATCAATTTAGTGGCACAAATCAGGATGATAGGCATACGTCCTTTTATGCAGCTTTGGGAAGAGGATGAAATATTATCCCATATAATTCAAAATAGTTATGAAGTGCATGAGGGATCATCAACTCATGAATCTAGTTCTAAATCTCCATTGCATATACTTCTGCTAGCTTCTCTTGCACCTGAACTTCCTATAACAACATACATACTCCACACATTATTACCATCTGAATTAAAAATTCCAAGCATCAATGAAACAACCATGATTGAGTTGACCACTAAGTGCAAGTTTCAAGAGAAACAATTGTCTCTGAAAAACTTGTTAAAGAAGCATCAACATGCATTTGCATGGGATTACCATGACATGAAAGGATTAGATCCCAAAATCTGTAGTCATAGGATCTATATTAGAGATGACTACACACCAATAAGGCAGCCACAAAGGAGAATCAATCCTACATTAAGGGAGATTGTTAAAGGAGAACTACAAAAGTTATTGGATACAGGATTTATCTACCCTATCTCAAACAACCAATGTGTGTTTCCTTTAGTGATTGTACCTAAAAAGGGAGGTAAATGGAGAGGTAGTATTGACTATAGAGAACTCAACTCTGCCACCAAAAAGGATCATTTTCCCCTTCCTTTGATAGACCAAGTTTTAGATTCACTTGCAGGCAAGCAGTATTTTACCTTCTTAATTGGGTTCAGTGGTTATAATCAGATACAGATAGCACTTGAAGATTAGGACAAGAAATTTTTTACATTTCCTTGGGTGACCTATGCTTATTCAATGCTTCCATTTGGTCTATGCAATGCACCTGTAACTTTCCAAAGAGCAGTCATCAGTATCTTCTCAAATATTTCACATGATTGTATGGAAATCTACGTGGATGATTTCACTACTTATGGTGCTAATTTTGATGAAGAATTAGAAAACCTAATAAAGGTTTTGCAAAGATGTGAAGACCATAATCTATCCTTGAATAGTTAGAAATATTTAATGATGATGTAGGAAGGAGTTCCTTGGCCATTATATCTCTTAGAAAGGAATTCAAGTGGACCCAACTAAAATTAAGGTAATTACCAATCTTCCTATTCCTGCAAAGCAAAAAGATGTTAGGAGTTTTTTGGGTCATGCAGGATATTATAGGCATTTCATAAAAGATTTTAGTAAAATGGAAACACCACTCTATAGTCTTTTAACTAAAGATGTTGAGTTCCAATGGACAATGGATTGTGATAAAACATTCTCTGATTTGAAAACAACATTAATCCATACTCTTGTGCTCAAAGGCCCTAATTAGGAACTCGCTTTCCACATTCATATAAATGCCTCTAATTATGCTATAGGAACTGTCTTAGGACAGAAAGAGGGAGGAATAGAGAATGCAATCTACTTTGTTAGCAAGAAACTGCAAGGAGTTGAGTTTAACTACACAGTGACAAAAAATGAGATGTTAGCAGTTATTTATGCTCTCAATAAGTTTAGACATTATATCATAGGATATCATATCTTTGTCCATACAAACCATGCAGCCATAAAATATCTTATGAATAAGCCCTTGATTATAGGAAGATTAGCAAGGTGGTTGCTGTAAATGCATGAATTTGATATCACCATCATAGACAAGCCAGGTAAAGAAAATGTTAATGTAATTAGATTTCCACAATCCATATGAATTTGAATCTATTGCTTCTGGATTTGATTGTGTGGACTCTTTTTTCATCAACATATCGGATCACACATAGTGAGCCATCATCAGGATGGAGAGTTGAAAAAGATGATGGCTCACTATGTGTGATCCAAAATGTTGATGAAAAAAGAGTCCACACAATCAAATTCAAAAGCAATAGATTCAAAAAGAAAATGTTGTAGCAAATTTTCTCTCCAGATTGACTACATCAAAGGAAACTCAAGTCATTGATGAATCCTTCCCTAATGAACATTTATTTTCCATCAATGTGCACACACCTTGGTATGTAGATGTAGTCAATTATCTAGTTACATGGAGACTCCCCCCTCATTTCTCCCTAAAAGAGAGAAGGGTTGTTATTGAGAAAAAAATTCCTTTCTCATGGATTGCAGGATGTTTATTCTATACTGACCAAATCATGTAATGAGGAGATGTGTAAGATAGGATGAAACATATGATATACTACATGCATGTCATAATGAACCCTATGGAGGGGCACTTTGCAGCTAAGAGGACAACAATGAATATTCTTAATACAGGGTATTATTGGCCCACACTTCATAAGGATGTAGGAAAGTATACTAGGAAGTGTGATAGATGTTAGATGATGGGCTAACCAACTAAATTTTATGAGATGCCTCTAAAACCCGAGGTAGTCATCACACCATTTGATAAATGAGGACTTGATTTTGTAGGTCCAATTGATCCACCATCAAATGGAAAATCCTACATCTTGGTTTGCACTGACTATGCAACCAAGTGGTGTGAGGTTAAAACTATGAAATATGCCAAAGATAATAAAGTTGTAGAATTCCTCTATGAAGAAATCTTCATACACTACATGGGGTTCCTAGAGAGATAGTTATAGATCAAAGGGATCAATTTACATCAACTCTTGTCACAACATTAGTGAATGAATATAATGTAAGGCATAGGAAATATACCCTCTATCACCCTCAAGCCAATGGCCAATCCAAGGTGAAAAATAGGGAAATAGAGGCTATTTTGACCAAAACAGTGGCTATTCCTGGGAACAATTGGGAAAATAGGTTTCCAAAAGTTGTTTGGGCTTATATAACCACTTGGAAGACAACCACTGGTTTCACTCCTTTTGAATTACTACATGGAAAAACATCCATGATGCATGTAGAGTTTGACCATAAAACTCTTAGAACTGCACTAGATATTGGGATAGACATATCTAAGGAAAAAAAGGACATAATCATGCAACTGAATGCTTTAGATGAAATGAGAAAGTTAGATCTTCATCATACTGAGATAGTGAAAAATCAAAGAATCAGATGGCATGACAGATACATAAAGGAAAAGCAGTTCCAACGAGGTGACTGGGCACTCCTTTATAAGAGAGTAAAAAATCAGAGAATTAGATGGTATGACAAATACATAAAGGAAAAGTAGTTCTAGCGAGGTGACTGGGAACTCCTTTATAATTACAAGTATCAAGATAATGCAAGCAAGCTGTAGACTAGGTGGTTGGGACCATATGAAGTTGCAGAGGTCTTCTCCAATGGGGTTGTTCAACTCACAACCATTGACCCTATCAAATTCAAGCTCTTGGTAAATGGTCACCACCTCAAGCTATATCATAAACCAACTTCCAAACAAGAATTCATGCAACAATTTATTTAACACCAAACCCCCAAACTTCCTACAACTGAAGGAAGTAGACCTAGTGTCCCTCCTTATGACTAGTCAAGGTATGTATCCCATAATAATAAATATTTCCACTTTTTTGGGAATAAAATTCTCCATCAATAAATCCATTTTCCCATCCATTTCCATCCTTTCTCTCTCTTCGATAACTCCACCATCATTTCACTTCACCATCACTTCATTCAATTACTCAACTGTACTTTTATGATAACTGGTACTTTATTCCACATTCTTTGGAAAAGTTGTTCCACCTTTTTAGGTACGTGCATAGATCATAATGTATATTCATTACCTTCAATTCATTTATTTAATTATTGTACGTTAATATTATATTTTGCATAGAAAACCTATTTAAGTGCCTTGTTTTATTCAACCCTTATTCCAGCCTGTGCGAACACATGCTTTAACTTAGGTTGGGGGGAATTATTTGCTTACGTGTCATATGTCACACATATCATCAGTCACATTCTATGGACCAACATGACAGTGAATTTGAATTAAATTTGAATGATGACGTTGATATGACATTTCGCATGCATGATGTGACATTGAGTTACCACCATTTTCTCTAATAGTTCCCTCATTTATGTTTGATTAGTACCATGGTTGAAATCATAATGCCATTTGAAAGATGAAATTGAGAGGTTTCGACATTGGTTGTAGCATTGGTAAGAACTACAGGAAGAAAATGAGACATCAGGTTTTTGTCTAAAGGATTGCAAGGAGTCTTTGCAGAAGTGTTTGAGACAATGGGACGTTCGCTAATAAAAAATGAACCAATAGTTCATGATGTAATTTTGCAAAATGTACTATGTGGACCAAAATTTAGGAACTATGGATGGTTGGACTATTTTTTGAAGCTTGATAGTTTTGATGAATATTTTTGCTTGAAGTTTGCATAGACATTCTCAAATGGTGAAGAAATGGTTAAGGGGTTAAAAGTCATAGCTACTAAGGAAAGAATTGTAGAAGTGACAAGTTTACCTATTGTAGGAGAGGCTTACCTTGTTACTAAAGATGCTAGTCTAGTTAGGGTTGAGTTCACAGAGCCTAATGATCATCCACTTGTGGTGGACAAGACAAGTACGAGGAACATTTATTTGCAAGGGAAATGGAAGCAAGTTTCTATTTGTATATTACCTGTGGGGGTCACCAATCATGCCTCCATTATGTGAATTTTAAGCTCTTGAACCATATGAGACATGGAAGAAGGATGAATGTGCCCAATGTATTGTATAATCTTCTTGCACTCATGGAAAATGAAACACAAAAAGGTGGGGACAATTCTATCTCCCATCACTGTTTGATTAAATTTCTTGTTGAAAAATGTTTGCAAGATGTGTCTAGCATGTCATGGGAAGAATTTTTGAAAATTAGAGAATTCAGGCAAGAAAATGTGGGTCTTAGAGGTTGAACCTTAACTCATAGGGTTAGGAGAGATGAGATGGTTGTTAAAATCACTCTTGGAGCTTCAAATTCTAGAGCAACATCTAGTACAAACCCTCCTACAGCCGAAACCTTTTCTTCTAAATCTGAACATACAAATGAGGAGAGTTCATCTTCAAACCATGATATTGATATTTCCCCTAAAAAAACACTACACACTAGATCTATTGTTAGGAAAGAGGAATAAAAAAAAGAGAAGTAGAGAGTAGCAAGGGAAAAGCTAATAAGGAAGAGCTAGTGAAGATAAACCCAAGCCCTAGGAAGCTAAAAACTATGGAAGCATAAGTTCTTGTAGTCGCAGGTAAAAAAAATTCCACCCAAGAAATCAGGATTGACCAAGTCTACTACTGATGTGACTCCAAGAAGGAGTTGTAGACTCAGTAAAGTACCTGAGGAGAAGGTAGAGACTCCTAGAGTGCTAGAAAATATAGATTTGACAGAGACACCTAGGGAGCAGTTAAATATTGGGTTGGAAATACTTGTTGCTATTGTAGAGCAAGTCAAACAACAAGAACCAGTGGTAGGGCTAGGTGATTTTGCAAAGCAAGTTGAACACTAGGTTGCAAGGTAGGTTGAACATTCATTCGTTGAGCAACAAGAACCAATGCTCACTACTAATATAGAGCTAGTTGAATATCATAAACCAACACAGAGAAAGATCATAGTTGGAATGAACATGCCTACTTCTTCATGGGAATCTGTAGCCCTAAATTTATGGAAAGAGATGCAGGAAAAATAAAGAGAATGGAAAATAGAAAAATGTAAGCTACAAGAAGAGATTGATAAGAAGAATAAGAAAATTGAGGGAAAAAATACAGAAATTACTACATTACAAGAGAAGGTAAGCAATGTGGTAACCCTAATACCACAAATCTTGCAGTGAGGACTCCACCACAGGTTTATGCATTACATTTTAAAGAGCATTATCTTTCTTTCAGGTTATCAAGGGTTGTTTCTAGTTTAAGCCCTTCTATTGAAACCCCTCATGAATTCTTTCTAGCTTACCAAGTCTCTCCTCTAGAAGTTAAAAATTTCCTATGTGAATTGTTTCTGCATATCTATGTTGTTCCTAATGATCATGAATGGAATCCATTGTTGTATATTGGAGATGTTAATTTGAGAGCATTGATGTCATGGATTATAAATGAACACAATTGGGGAGATCAGTTCAAAGCATACAAAGAAAGAGAGCTACTTACATCCCTATTCATAAGAGCTCAATCAAGTGATCCTGAAGAGACTTACTACACATGGCATACGATGCTTTAAAGGTCATCATACAAACAAAGGATTATGCCTTTTAGAGAAGAAGCATACAGGGAATATGAACAGGCAGCTGCTACAACATGAGGAACAATACTGGGATAATTGTCACAAAGGTGGAATGAGTTGCCAAATAAGCTAAAACAAGTTGAACCCAATTCCTTGTACAATCATCATGTAGCTTGTAAAAGGAGCATTAGGTACATGCACCTTGGAAGGAAAAAACAACAATATTGGCTTCCATTGATATTCCAGCCACTTATTTTGTTGTGGCTAGTGCCAGAATTCAAAACCTTTCAGTATGATATAAATGCAGAAATGCTGAGGTGGGGCAGATTGGAAAGTAAGAATGGGTTCTACTAGGATCCAAACTCATATACTACAAAAAATAATAAGAGGCAGACAAAAGTTTCTGATTTTAGGGCTATTGTAAGGCAAAGGAGTTAAGTTCCCTCTATTGGAGGACCGACAAAACATTAGGTTGGGGGGAATGATGAGTCCAAATAATGGCTCAATTTTTTTAGGTTTTTATCATATTTTTTCTAGTGTTACTATGGGTTTTAGTACCTAGTTACCAATACTTTCTATGTTATTTACCTGAACTCATGAACCTTGGACATGAACTTATTCCTATAACCTTTAATGATATTAACCTACCATGTGATATATTTATATTATTTTTTCATGTGATTGAATGCATGTTAGCTTACGATGATTATGGATATACAATTGTTGGTGCACACTAATGTCATAATGTAGGTTTAGATAAGGATACAAACATAAATGGAGCTTGCAAAGCGGAAGGTGTTCATGCCAAAACTATTGGTTGTTGAAGAAGTCAAAGGAAGATGGACACTAATGAAGTTTGTGGTTGGAAACTTCCAGCTCATGTGGAAGTTAAATTTTAATGACATTTTTTATTAGTTGAGTAGATGTAGGAGGTGTTGTTATGCTAAATTTGTGTTGAGGCAAGATTGGTTTGACCAAATCCTACATATGCATAACTCCCTTTTTTCATACTTTCAATAAGTGGCCTCCTCCTAATCTGTTGGAGTTGATTGCCTTGTTATTTAAGTTATTTATAATATTTATTCCTATAAATAATGATCAAATTATCCTCTTTATGGGGTTGAATGTTCTAAGATTGTACTTGCATTTCTAGTTTTCAAGAAATAGAGTTATTTTGCTGCTACATTGTAATCATGTTTTTAATGAATAAAATGATATTATAAGTTTGTTGCATTTGAGTTAGTTTCAAGGGAAACTCACCCAAGGGGCCCCACTTGGTGAGAATTCCATCCATTAAGTTCAATCATTACTTTTCTGTTAAGCTAATAGTTACAATTTTAGTAATTGTCTATTCTTGCAACCACTGGAATTTCATTTTGTGGTTGTTCCTGCAGTCAAGGCAAACAAAGTAACTTCCTATCTATTTGCTAAGATTTCTATTTCTTTTATGCATTCTAGTTTAGTTAAGTTGTTGGTTTATTCCTAGTGCTTATTTTACTTCCTTTCAAGAAATTTACTTCCAACACTATTTCCTTTCTAGTTATGGGATAAGTATGGCTACAATAGAGTCCTAGTGCACATACAATGCTAACCCATTTTAAGTTCACATCCTTGGGTTGATAATTAAATTAACCTTAATGATGAGCAAGATAAATACTTAGTGTAGATATTCAATCTCTGAGTTACAACTTTAAGGGCTTAGTTGTTGAACCATTAGAGGAGGCCAACACTCTCATTGATAATGGTTTGGCACTCAATATTTGTAGTGTAAGACTTTTGGATAAAATTGGAGTGGATAAGACTAAAATTCAACTAGATTGTTTATCTATTTGTAGTTTTGATAATGTGGGAAAGCAACTAGTTGGTGTGATAATATTACCTATAAAATATAGTAGGGTTACAATGTAAACTACTATCCATGTCATGCCCCAAGAACTCTCATATAATCTTCTCTTGCGTAAGCCTTGGATTCATGAAATTAATGGAGTCCCTTCAACACTTCATCATTTAATGAATACACTTATAAAAATGAAGTGTACAAATTAAAGTAGACTTACAATCTTAAATTTGTTTGCAAACTAAAAAAGGAAGGAAAAGCCCTTTGAGAACATTAATACCATCTTTAAAAGTGGAATAGGTGCAAGAAGAGAAAAAAATATTTTTTCAAAAATCATGAAACTATTGGATGATGATTAGGGTTCATTAGATTTTACACCTACATTCATGGGAGAATATAAAATCATGACAAAAGAATTAGGAAAAAAAAGAAACAATGGTAGTATCAACACAACATGAAGTAGAATCATCACAAGAATCTAGTTCACAACTTTTAACAATGAAGAAGACACAAGTTACACAAAAAAAATATGATGAGATGGATCATGAAAACCCAAAGAAATCTATCTTTGGTGTAGACAGTGGAAAATTATCAGGTTTCATAGTGTCATATAGAGGCATTGAGGTGGAAACAAAGAAGAATGATGCTATTATAAACATGCCACCTCCTAAGAAAATTTCTCAATTGTGTAGTTTACATGGAAATATTTAGGTTGTTTTTCATTTCATTTTGTCATTAGCCCAGATTGGACTCTTCCTTCTACCAAAATCCTTAAGAAAGAATCAAAATTTAAGTGGAATGAGGAATGTCAAAAGGCTTTTGAAACTTTGAAAGAGTATCTAGCCAATCATCCCATCTTGCAACTTGTTATTCAAGGAAAACCATTTATTATCTACATATCAGTATCAACACATGCTCTAGATGCATTATTGGCTCAACAAGATGGCAATGGTAAAGAACATCATTTTTTTTACATTAGCCAAAATTTGATTGATTATGAAACTTTATATAAAAAAATAGAAATATGATGTTTGAATCTTGTGTTTATACTAGTAAAATGAGACATTATTTGTTAAACATAGAAGTGAATGCTTTCACAAAATTTGATCCTTTGAAACACCTTTTTACTAAAAAGATTTGTTTGGACATTTCACTAAGTGGGTTATGTTGCTAACTAAATTTGACCCTACATTTGTTTCTCCAAAGGAAATTAAAGGACAAGCTTTGACTGACCATTTAGCTAATACTCTATCACCATTAGCATTACACACTCATGAATTATTTCCCTATAAGAATGTGTTGATAATGGAGGATGAAAAATAGGAATTGTATTTTGATGGTTCTAATTGTCGAACTGGCTCTAAAGTGGGGGTTATATTAATCCCACGTTCAAGAAAGCTTATTCCCTTATCTTACCATTTAAACTTCCCATATACAAACAACATTGTAGAGTATGAGGCCCTAATTGATGGGATATGTGTGGCCTTATCCTTAGGTGTTCAACACATTCGTATATTTGGTGATTCTCAATTAACCATAAAAAAACAATGTATCCTATCGAGAAAAACATGATAAGTTATCTCAATACAAAAATCTTACAATGACATTGCTAGAACGCTTTGAATATTACACAATTGATAATATCCCATGAAAGGATAATCAACATGTAGATGCAATGGAAAGTGTTTCTTCCCTTGTTTCTCTCAAGGATCCTTCCATGGACTTTACATTCATAGTTCACACAATCACAAAATCATCCATAGATGAAAAAATCAAAGACAAATTAGTAACAAATATTGAAGCCTCTACTAAATGGTACTCACCAATATTCAATTATTTAAAACAGGGTACCTTTCTTGAACCAACTACTAAAAAGACTAGAGCTCATATTCAAAAACTTGCAACTAGATATATAATATGAGAATATGTCTTATATAAAAGATCCTTTAATGGTCTTTTGCTTCATTGTCTTAAACAATCAAAAACCCCTATAGCCCTTGAGGAAGCTCATGTGGGTACTTGTAGGGGGAATTTCATGGAAGATCATTAGTTCAAAAGTTAACTCACATAGGATACCTTTGAAAAAACATGGAACAAGATTGTTATGATCATGTCTAGAAATGTCACAAGTGTCAATAGCACAACAATTTGATTCACGCTCCTGTTTCTGAACTTTGTGCCAAAGTTTCTATTTGGCCATTTTTGGTTTGGGGTTTGGATCTCATTGGAAATATTTCTCGTCCTTCCTCTTCTACACATATTTTTATAATTATTACACCTATAAGAGATGGTGACCAACCACGTCAAGGCTCTAGGTCACGAAGAGCTAGAGAGAAGGGATGCCCTAACTTACCTCACTCTAAAGGGTTGTTTAGGATAGAGGTCAAGAATGATGAAGACTATAAAGTACTTCTACCACTCTTCAGACCCAAAATCCAAGTTTAGGCTAGGTGATCTAGTTTTTAGAGTCAATATTGTACCTCATATAGCTCTCTGTTCGAGGATGACATCACAATTCTAGGATGACAACGCGATGCACTAGCATCTCTTGGGTGTGATGGCATCCGTATGTCCAAAAGAGAGGAAGTACAATATGAATTTCGAAAAGAAAAACTAATAGCCTATCTAGCTATTCTTAAATGAACAAAATAGAACAATGAAGTATGAAAAGTACAAATGAAGATAATAGAGTAGATAGATGAAAGCTAGAGTGACGAAAATGATCTCACCAATGCACTAGCTAGCTCCAAATGCATGTTCACCTACACATAGGAAAGAGGGAAAATTGTTGGTTATGTATAGGGGTTTATCTTAGTCAGACCCCCACTTTGGTGTTTCTACCTCCATGGACAACCAGATAGCAACGAGATAGAAATACATGATAAAGAAGTAAAGAAAGTAGAAGTTACAATAAGCACTAAAAAATAGTATAATTCTACTTAACCAAATCACAAAGGAGAGGAGTGAAAGGTTACCACCTCCACCCAAAAGCTCACTAGCCAATGAAGGAGAATACAGACTTAGCAAGGTCACAACAACCTCAATTGTGATGGAAGGAGGTCTCGTAAGACTCCAAGCCCATGTTGTTATGGATTGCTTCACACTTGTTGTGTGGAGTTTATGGAGTGTTGCTTTTACAATGGAGTGTTGAAGAGTTGGAAATGCTTGAGAATGTGTGTAGAGCTCAAATGAATTGCTAAGAGATGTTAAAAGAGATGGATTGAATGAATAATGGGTGAATTTAAAGGAAGAATGAGCAAGAATAAGGCATTTTCGAGTCGGTTGGTTGAAGAGGGATGTTACAATTCATCCCCAATCGAGAGTGTAATGCCTATGCCAACTTTAGATGCAGGAATCTGTTAGGGACATCAGTGCACCACATGGATGTTTGTGCATCATGCGCACATCCTTGACAAATATTCTCCCACTGACACATTAGACAGATGCTAAGTGGAAGGAAGGAAGTTGGGTGATGTGGAGTTTTTCCTTTAGATTTGCTTTTTTAAGGTGAGGGTATGTGAAAGGGGATTTCATGTAAGGGGTGAAAATTTTCTCCTATACATTTTTCCCTCACTTTAGCAAGGACAAGTACTGATGAGTGCTTCAGTAAAGTTGAAGAGATAAAAGGGTTAGAAATATACCTGAACTGTCGAGGAAGTAGACCACGATCTAGCGTGCTTGAAAGTGTAGGATAGGTAAAGGACTCCATAGGTGCATTTCCTAAGGAGTTTCAAACATAAGGCTCTATAGCCCCGCAAAACTATGAAGCTGTACAAAGTACACTGAAGGCCCTTAGACCAAAAATGGACAAATCTTGTAGGATGAAAGTGTCTTACAAGCTCATAGACCTACAAGGAGGCAGCCCCCAGGATCTATCACATGAAGGAATCCCTTTCAAGTATACCCCCTACAAGCCCACAAACTTGCAAGAAGGTATCCCCCAAGATCTCTCACATGAAGGAAACCCCTGAGAGACAAAAATGCCTTACAAGCCCACAAACCTACAAGGAGGCATCCGCTAAGATCTCTTTCAAGGAGGAAATACAAAGGAGGGGACTCCATAGAATCAAATTAGAAAGTGGCTTTATAGGTGCACTTGCAAAGTGACATGTTTACTCACAAATAAAGCATGTTTGAAAATAAAGCGGCCACATAGGAAATCAAGTGGATAGTTATGTATACCATTAACAAATTGGAAGGATTTCAAAGGGGTACCTTGGGAACCCAACATGAAGAGGGGTCCACTTAAGGGATGCATTTCTTGGAAGTGTAACAAAAAAATTCTTTTCTCAAATTGATTCATCATCAAGGAATCCTTTCAAAAGATGTTCACTTCATCAAGGAATTTTAAAGAAAGAAAATGCCCCCTTGTGAGGGGAAGGACAAAGTTGCTTCCACCATGGAGGAAATTTCTCAAGTTATTTCTTTGCGAACCCATGATGAAGGAAACATGTTTCGTTAGGGGTCCTAGCTATGAATGTCTTTTTCAAAAAATAAATGCTCGTGAGGATTTTCAAGAAAAGATTCATCAGCGACAATTCCATTTTTTGAAAATCAAAGTATCATAGAAATGATGTTGTCACACATGAGAGGGACAACTCAAGTAAAGAAGAGAAAAAGGTAAGAAAAGAGCAAAAGAGAAATAATTAGAGGACACAGGGAGATCTCATTTTGCATGGCCATATCTGCTCATGTTTATATAAATAATAGAAAATCACAGTGCAAGGTGAAATATCATTAATCCCTAACTAGATCAGGAAGAATGCATGGAAAAAAAATTAAAAACAAAAATTGGGTCAACATGGAAGGGAAACCTAAATGCCCCCAACACTTTACATCGTCCCCAATTTTTTGAAAATCAAACACAAACATGGAAGAATGGTGATACAAATAGAATAAGGTTTATGACACAAAATAACTCCTATATCCAAGCACCAACAAGGGTGACAAGGGTCATCAGGAACATATAGCACAAGTATGAGGGAACACATCACAACACACACATGTCTAATATAAAGATAAAGAAGAGGCCTACCCCTAACACTCATCGACCAAGAGGTCATCTACTTCCCACTCTAGATAATCATAAGGGGAAGGAGGATGGGCTGACGATAGTTGAATATTAAGGGGAGGTGCTTTCAACCCTCCCACAACAAGGGCTAAGGAAGAAGGCCCCACAAGGTATTTTCCATTGGGAATTTGTGCAACTATGATCAATGACTTTGTGAAGATCACTGAAAAGGTAGAAACTTTATCCGAAAAGTTGAACATGCACTTCATAGGAGTGCAATGTTGTATCTCAAAAGATGGAAAGGACTGTGCATGAGATTCACCGCTTGGCACACTGAGTGATTCAGGAGCGGTGATGAACTCGGGAGAAGTCGAGACTGGTTCCGTCACTAAGAGAAAACAAACCAACGTAGGACCACCGTTTAGAGAAGGTGGGATACTCTTATGCTCTTTATTGTTGGAAGGACCCACTTCTACCTTTGGATTTGTTGAGGGACAAGAACTCCCCATAGACGAGGCGAGAGGCATAGAAGAAGAGGAGAAAAATGCAACAAACACCACCAAAGTATTTGACATGTTTGTAGGTTTTTGGAAAGGTGGGATTTCCAGAAAGGACATCAACAAGGGCAAATCAACTGAAGGAGCAATGAATACCTACACCCTTTTAGGGTTAGGCTCACTCACAACAGGAGCTGAAAGTGATATAGAGCTTGGTTGAATAGAAGCAGAGGGGAGGAGAGAAGAGGAATAAAAAAGAGTCCCTAAAGTAGGGGTGGTCGTATCCTCTTCCTTTCTCTATAAAGCGACCTGCTTAGCTATGATATCCTTTCGCAAGCGCTTGTGCTCACGCACAAGGTGATTTCTATGACTCTTCAAGCTAGAGGCCAAGAGCTACGAAGGGATGAAAGTATCCTACTCAACTATAGGAGTGTCCACTATAGCCATTTCTAGCGGAGGGACAAGATCCTGAATGAGAGCAGGAGGAGTGGGTTCAGAATCAATGGGAGGAGTTGGCTCTAGTGCCTCAATAGCAGGCCTCTTCCTATTTACTGCTTTTGGAGTAGGAGTGGTAAGAGGTCATGGAGGTTGGGACATAGAAGATTCTCCATAAGAACCTTTTCTCTTGCCATACAAGTAGTACCAAGGTCCAGGTGGTTTGGTAGGGAGTTCCGATACCCTAATCTTGAGTTTTCAACAAGCCAGTATCATCGGACTTGGTGGGTAAAAGTCATGCATATTCATCTAAAAATATTCTCTGGAAAGAGGAGTGGGAGAGCCATCCCAAGGATGGGGTAGCTTCTCTTTTCCTTTTTGAGAAGAGGAGGTAGCTTGTTGTTGTACTTTTGGAAGGGTCAAATTCGACTTTCCTTTACCCCTAGTTTTATACCTTACATAACTCTTATAAAGTAGGTATATTCTTGGAGGAAGTGGACCGACCGAGGTGGGCCAAAAGTGATCCAATGAATATCCCCCATGAGATGCTAAAGGTTTGTACCTAGTGTCATGCACTATGTGCACAACACCCTCATGGGAGAACTTTAAAAATTTGTGAATGACAGAGGTGATTCTACTCATGGAAGCTAGCCAAGGTATGCCTAACTTCACTATGAACAAATCTAACTCCAAAATAACATCAAAAACTATGTCTATGGCCCTAGGTCCAACTAGGATGGACAAAGTTATCAAAATGTAAGGTTTAAGAGAAACACCATCGTGTGTATGGATGATGGAATTTTTTCCTTTGTATTCATCTTTTTATAATGAATTCAACCACAATGTCTCCTTTGTAATGACTTCACTCGGCTTGTTGGGTCAACTAGGGCCCCTATCACAATGTTCCCATTAAGGCGAGTGAGAATGTAAATGGGAGATGACTTATTGTTCAAGGGCATACCCTATGATGTGAATGTCACATTTGGTGAGCCGGTCACAAGTTGTGTAGGAATAGTTGTAACCATATTAACATATGCCGTAGGTCGAGTGGTAGAATCAAAGGGATTGATAATCATGTTGGTAGAATGCGATAGAAATGGATCCGTGTATATCTACATCTCACTATTCACTTTCACCACCAATTTTTTTGCATTTATTTTATTTCCCTCAAGATGAATAGTACTGTCCTTGATGTGATCCTATATCTTGTGACACAAGCACATACAATGTTTAGTATCATATCTGTTAACTCAATGATACTAACAGAAGTAATTCATATTGTACCAACTAGGGTAAGGTTCCTTGAGAGGCTTTGGGTTCTCCAAGGTTATGATCTTATCCTTAGTAACCTTTGTAGAATGGAGGAATAAGATTTTGCTAACTTTGTGAACTTTCTGTTGCATCTGAGGTTGTTATCATTTGTAGTAGCTACTACATTCATAATAGCCTTACCAATTCTGGAGATCGATACTATGGATTTCCCTTCTAAATGGGAGTGCGAGGAGGATCCCTTGAACTAGACTACCATCTATTGATATTCTCATAACATTGTACATAGATGCACAAAAGAAGGGTATTTCATAAGGGTGAACTTTTCTTGCTAAGGTGTTTTCAAATTCCCTATGAATACTTTTTGCATGTTAGAATCAGATAGTGGGTACAAGATCTATGAGAAGAGTACTTGATAACACTATGAAATTAGTAATCTTCTCATTATCCCGTTGTTTGCATAAGACGAGATCTGAAAAGGTCATCTTTGGTTTGATGTTGGCTTGGAACTGTCATAGAAATTGTTTTACAAGTTGATCAAATGAGAAGATAGAGTTATCTGGTAAGGAACAATACCCTTCAAGTGTTGTATCCTTAAGAGATCGAGGGAATAATTTTTCCATCAATGCATCGTGATGGAAGAAATATATATACATGGAATTAAAGGGAAACACATGCATTTGTGGGTTCCCTTTTCTGCCATATTTTTCAAATTTGGGAATCTCCATCCCTTGTGGGAAAGGAGGACTTAAGATTGCTACTGATAATGGGCTATGTCAAAAGAAGGGTTGAAAGATAGATTGGGTGGAGGCTTGGGAGAGACTCGCCAGCTGGATTTTCATCTTGCCCATATTTTGAAGAAGGGTGTTCAGAATAGGTTTAGTAGATGACATAGGACTAGTCAAACCTCCTCTAGAACCACCACTGGAGCCACCTCCAAAATTGCCAACGTGGCCACTACCAGAACCACTGCTAGAACCATCATCACTAGTAGGGCCTCCACCAGATCCACCTCCACTTTTGAAGCCACTGCCATGACCTCCATCAAAACCACCTCCACCAACACCACCCCCATTGTCAAAGCTACCACCAATACTAAATCCCCCACCACTCAATCTATCGAAACCTCCACCACTAGAGGTGACAAGAGGGGTGAAACTAAAACTTAAGGGTATTCTATTCACTTTGATAGTTTCAAACCTCTTGGAGGTAGGGGGACACTAATCAAAGAGATCGTGTTAGCCATATACATGGAGGTGGGAGGCATGAACACTCCTAACTGTCTCTCATGTTCCTCGAGAGTGACCCCTTGTATAATATTAACATAATTTGGAAGGGCACACACTTTGGTTAGACTAGAGATGATAGCTAGGAGCTCTATGCCTGTTCATTCTTTTCCCACCATATACTTTATTTCTCTATTCCAGGCGATTCTCCAAGTTGCCCAACCCTTCGCTAAGGGTAGAGATATATTCTGAAGGAATATGGAAAACTTCATGCTTGTCTACTGATGATGGTGTAGGAGATGCAGGAAGAGTAGGGACATGATCAGTCTCATCAAAGAATCCTACCTCACCCCTCAACAACTGCTCCTGGGCAGAAAGACCAATGGTAGATTTGGAAAAGAGGTCGCCTATAGAGAAACTAGAAGTGAACTTCATCTTATCCATCAGAAAGTGTCATACACTTCTCCTAAAAATATACCTAGAGGTTGTGGATTGGGTTGTGATGCTCATAAACCTTCACAATACTCAAGAGTACAATGATCACAAGGTACAAGGGAAAAGACTCAACATCGATGAATGGGTAGACATTTCTTCACATTGGGCTCACCAAAAATGTAAGAGAGGGGGACCAACCACGTCAACACTCCAAGTCACAAAGAGGCAAGAGTGGAGGGCTTCTCTAACTTACCTCACTCTAAAGGGGTGTTTAGGATAGAGGTTGAGAATGATGAGGACTATAAAGTACTTCTACCACTCTTCAGACCCGAAATCCAAGTTCAGGCTAGGCGAGCTAGTTTTTAGAGTCAATATTATATCTTAGACAAGTCTTTGTTTGAGGACGAGAATACAATTCTGGGATGACAGTGCAAAACAATAGCATCTCTCAAGTGCACTAGCATTTGTATGACCAAAAGAGAGGAAGTACAATATGAACTACCAAAAAACAAACTAACAACCTAGGTAGCTATTCTTAAATGAACAAAATAGAATAATGAAGTAGGATAGGTACAAAAAAAGATAATAAAGTAGATAGATGAAATATAGAGTGACGAAAATGATCTCACCAAGGTGCTAGTTCACCAGCTAGCTCCAAATGCACATTCACCTACACACATGAAAGAGAGAAAATTGTTGGGGATATATAGGGGTCATCCTCAATAAAACCCCCATTTTGGTGTTTCCACCTCCACAAAAAGCTAGATAGAAATGAGATAGAAATAGGTGATAAAGAAATAAAGAAAGAAGTTGTTGTAAACACTACAAAATAGAATAATCCTACTCAACCAAATCACAAAAGAGAGGAGAAAAATGTTACCACCTCCACCCAAAAGCTCACTAGCCAATGGAGGAGAATGCAGACTTGGGAAGGTCATGACAACCTTGACTGTGATGGAAGGAGGTTGTTGATCATCAAAGCTTGCACCTCTCCAAAAATATTATGGGAAATTCAGTGAAAGGGAGACTAATTTGTGCCTCATTGAATACCTATGATATTTTTATAGAAATTTGACTCTTCTTTGGGGTTTGGAGAAAAGGGTAGAAGGAAATGTAAATATAAAACATAAAAAATGATGATGTGCCAATGATTTTACAACATTTCAAACCCAACCATTCCTATGATTGATATAATTAGACACAAAACACTACAACCCCTCATTGTTGGAAAGAGAAAAAACAACAAAGGCTAACAACAAGTACAACACAAACTTTCAAATCCTTTTGTAGGCAGTGTTCATTAAGGTCAGATCAACATAAAGATTTCTAAGGGTAACAAAAAAAAATTCATAAATTGTATGAACTATTCCTCCTAATACAACATAGTCTAATAAAACAACAACCTTTCAAAAGACCAAAGAAGTCCAATGACATAATCTAGTTTTCATAAGTTATTATTCTACCAAATGAGCATACAACATGGAAATCAACTGCTTAAACTATTCAAATTTAACTTGCAAGACAATGTGTTTCATTCAAAATGAAGATATATATAAAGAAAGCTTGATAAAGGCCATACATGCACAATCTCAATGATTTATTCTCGATAGTTCATGCTTTAAATATTAAATGAACTTTAAAAAAAAATTCAAATGCCAATCCATTAATAGTTTAAGCCTTAAAAGATATAACATGCCAAAAAAAAGTAGTTCTACAAATTGTATCTTGAAAATCATTCTATATCTTATGAAAACTAAAGAAACTTTTCCTTGACAAAAGGAAAATTGAAATTTGGAATCCAACCCTTCACTGTGTTGTTGCCTCCCTTATATAGTTGTAGAAAGAAGAAAACACCACCTCAACACAAAAGTAATCATGGCCAGGTGCTGGCCTTTGATAGCACACGATCTGATCATAGATCCATGGTTAGGTCATAACAATCTTTTCTCATCAATTCTCAGCTATCACATTAATTATTTTTGGCTACTTAGCAAAGATAGAGGTCTGTAAATGATGAAATCCTAAAAAGATAGCGTGGAAAAAAGGTCCAAATAACTAATAACATCACCCAAGGCACCAACTCAAAGCTTCCATCTTAGAAACCAAGAAAACAAAAAGGCTAGCAAGCTCCAAAAAACTCCCAAAAAGATATTGCTTCATAGGAAGCACAATCCTCCTACAACGAAGAGGTTGTTGAAAAATGAGGTGTTTTCTTAGCTTAATACTCTGTAAAAATTTAATATTGCTGATCTAAGCATGTATTTTCTTTGTTACATATATTCTTTGTGGATGATTATCTTGATTAATCCATTTTACTATTGTAGAATGTAGAGAGAATTTGATAGAAGAACTAGACAAGATATTAGAAGGATCACACAAGATATACCGTGGAGAAACCCTTTTAGGAAAAAACTCCACCAAGAATTATTCTATTATTCAATCTCTAAATTACAATAGCTCCAATTTTTGCTTGAGAATGATTCTTCTATCTTTACCAATCTTCTTCACACCTGCAATAACAATTACAATAACTCTATTCAACTTGAATGAGATATATAGACAATATGCAACCTTGTAATCTCCAAATGGTGATAATTACAATGCATAATATCAAGCCCTTGAAAAGGTATGCCATTTTCCTTCAAGTTGAGTTATTTAGTGAAGACTAAAGCTTACAACATGTGCTTCATGCATTTAGGCATCCCAAACTGAAGCTACAACTTCTCCTTCTCTTCAGTGATAATTCCAAAGCTCTTCCTCAAAGTTGGCACCCTTAAGTAAAGCTACTTAACTGCGCCTTAAAAAATATCTTATCATGCATGAGAGGTAAATCCAATAAAGCATCTTGGGTGCCAAGTTAGCTCCAAGTGCTTTATAGTTAACTGAAACATTTACTCAACACCATTCACACAAGAATGGTCATCCCCTGTTAACTGGAGGTAGTCCCTGTTATCTGTCATACAACTCAATGTTATTAGCCATGCATTCCAAGTTAACTAAAGCTAACTACATGCAACTCAAAATAACCAACATGCATGCAACTGAAGATAACTGAACCTTAACTGAACTGAACTAAACCAAACTGATTTTGAACTGAATTGAACAGAACTGAACTCATTTGAACTGAACTTAACTGAACTTCAAGCATGCAAACATCAAATCCTAACTCCTAGGATCTTTGCATGAATTCAGAAGTGTTAACTGTTACTCTATATAGTTAACTGGACACAAGGTGAGTTTCACCTTACCATGTGTGCACCCACATGCTCCTATTATTTAGGAATAACTACAAATGTCAATTTCATGATTTATTTCATCCAAATAATTAATCTCATCCTAATCTTAGTGTTTTTGAACACATTCCAAGAATCTAGGAGATACATGAAATAATTAATGTTTAGGATTTGCAATTAAATGGCATCCTATTTCCAATATTCTCCCACTTGACATTATACATTACAATTATTCTAAACAAGGAATAATAAAACAAATAAAAGACTTAAAGCCAATGGCCTTCTTGCACCAACTAATCAAACCATGCTAACTTCAAATGCAACCTGCATAATCATGAAGCTTCCAAGCAAATGATTAAAACCAAGAGAACTTATCTATATGGTTTCATAAGATAATCTATAATATTAATTAAAGTGTTAACTTTCTCAATTAATACCTCCCATTATCAACCAAACCATTACCTTTCCCAAGCCTCTGTAACCAAGCCACCTCTTTAGAGGCATGCTAAACCACTGAGTGTGTTGAATTCACATTCAACCATGGTGTAGACTCCTCAGTCTTTTCTGTTGAAATTTTTTTCTTACAAGTAGCCATTCCAACAAATGTCTCTTACCACAATAGAATTTCAGCCTCACCTATTTCTCCAAGTATCCATGAGGACTTGTAACTAGTCAATCCATGCCAAACTCCAAATGAAACACAACACTTTCATGAAGTAATCAAGCAAATGATTAATGTACCCAAAACTTAAGAGAAACACACAAGATCATTGTCAAAGCTCCAATCATGAATCAGGAACATAAACATGACATCCATGATCTAGCCATCTCCTCTTAGGAGATCACATGCACCATAACATACTTATACATCCTAGTCTCAAGAGAACCATGTAATATGCCAAACTCTAAATGCATATCAAGAGTAAACCATGAAATCCATAACAAATATACTCTAAACCAAGAAACCATATCTCTAATCACATGGAGATAACCTTACCAATGATGCATACAAGTCACTGCCAACAACTCCCACTGAACTGTGATACCGAGTCACACATGGCATCATGACTACCATCCTCTTTATGAAGATTAATCTTTAACATGAAGCAAAGTGTTATCACAAACAATATTAGCTGAAATAACTAATGCATCATTACTATTATCCGAGGAATCCTCTGAAGAAGAATCAAAACTCTCTTTCTTGTTCTTACAATCCTTCTTCACATGTCCTGGTTTCCCATAGTTCCAACACTTTACCTTACTTCGTCCTTCTGACTTACCCTTCCCTTCCTTGTTTCCCTTAGGCTCCTTTTTCTTAGGCCTACCTTTTACAAACAAGGCATCTTGGATTTCCTCCTTAGACTTCCTCCTCATCTCCTCTGATAGGAGAGTAGGAATAATGTTGTCCATCTTTGGATCTGCACCATTTCCACTAATTGCAACAATTAGATTTTCCTAAGAATTTGGTAACGAACAAAGTAATAAAATGCACTTATCCTCATCCTCAAGCTTTACATCTACAGATGCTAACTGACTGAGAATTAAATTGAAAGCATTTAAATGTTGTGCTACTGAATCACCATCTTTCATTTTCAATGAATATAATTGCCTTTTCAGATACAACTTATTGGTGAGACTCTTAGTTTGATAAATATCCCCTATTCTTTTCCATAATTTATATGCACTGGTTTCCATTGAAACATTTAAAAGAACAACATCAGCAAGACATAACCTTATTGTTCCTCTTGCCTTCTTATCTAACTTAGCCCAATCTTCATCTGAAATAGTTGTAGGTGTCTTTGTCTCATTATTAACTACTAACCACTGATCTCTTTCTTCAAGAAGATCTTCCATTTTTAATTTCCACATTTCATAGTTAGAACCATTGAACCTTTCAATCTCTAACCTTGAATTCATTGTAACAAAACTTAATTCCAAAATCAGCAAATAACAAAAATAATAAGAGCTCCCACTAAGCTAAAAAACCTCCAATCTTTTAAGAGAAAAGCATCCCAATACTCTACCCAACCTCATCTCTGATACCAAATGTTGAAAAATGAGGTGTTTTCTTAGCTTAATACTTTGTAAAACTTTAATATTGCTGATCTAAGTAAGTCTTTTCTTTGTTACATATATTCTTTGTGGATGATTATCTTGATTAATCCGTTTTACTATTGTAGAATGTAGAGAGAATTTGATAGAAGAACTAGACAAGATATTAGAAGGATCACACAAGATATACCATGGAGAAACCCTTTCGGGAAAAAACTCCACCAAGAATTATTCTATTATTCAATCTCTGAATTACAATAGCTCCAATTATTGCTTGAGAATGCTTCTTATGTCTTTACCAATCTTCTTCACACTTGCAATAACAATAACAATAACTCTATTCAACTTGAATGAGATATATAGACAATATGCAACCTTGTAATCTCCAAATGGTGATAATTACAATGCATAAGCTCAAGCCCTTGAAAAGGTACGCCATATTCCTTCAAGTTGAGTTATTCAATGAAGAATAAAGCTTACAACATGTGCTTCATGCTTTTAGGCATCCCAAACTAAAGCTACAACTTCTCCTTCACTTCAGTGATAATTCCAAAGCTCTTCCTCAAAGTTGACACCCTTAAGTAAGCTACTTAACTGAGCCTTCAGAAATATCTTATCATGCATGAGAGGTAAATCCAATAAAGCATCTTGGGCGCCCAAGTTAGCTCCAAGTGTTTTATAATTAATTGAAACATTTACTCAACACCATTCATGCAAGAATGGTCATCCCTGTTAACTGGAGGTAGTCCCTGTTATCTGTCATACAACTCAATGTTATTATCCATGCATTCCAAGTTAACTAAAGCTAACTACATGCACTTGCATGCAACTAAAGATAACTGAACCTTAACTGAACTGAAGTGAACTGAACTAAACTAAACTGAACTAAACTGATTCTAAACTAAATGAACTGAACTAACTATCTAAACATCAAATCCTAACTCCTAGGATCTTTGCATGCATTCAGAAGTGTTAACTGTTACTCTGTCTAGTTAACTAGACACAAGGTGAGTTTCACCTTACCATGTGTGCACCCACATGCTCCTATTATTTAGGAATAACTACAAATGCCAATTTCATGATTTATTTCATCCAAATAATTAATCTCATCCTAATCTTAGTGTTGTTGAACACATTCCAAGAATCTAGGAGATACATGAAATAATTAATGTTTAGGATTTGCAATTAAATGGCATCCTATTTCCAACAGAGGTGGCATGTCAAGAAGGAAAAAACTTTTGAGCTCATGAATATAGCTGGTTAGAGATTCTTCTATGAGCTGACACGTGTCCTGAATCTCTCCCAATAGGAAGATGAAAGATGAAACTTGCATAGCCAACATGTGGTGCATTGCACACCTTTTCGATAACTCTACTTGAGGGTGGGTGCACTTGAAACTAAAAATATTGGACAAGCCAAAGATCAAAATGATCAAGGAAAAAATGCTTCATAGTTCTAGCAACTCACATGGGGTCTTTTCTTGTGGAGGCACAAACCTAGGCCTCTGGTAATTCTTGGAGTTTGAGGAAAGTAGAATGTTGAGCCTCCTAGTTTGCATTAGTTGGAAGGATGAGAGTACAAATCTAACTGTATGCTTGCTCTAGCTCAAAAAATTCTTTAAAAGAGATAAATCCCCATCTGGAAGAAACTACCCCAAGGTGGTAATAGGTCAAGAAAGAGGATAAATCTCACGCTCAACATCATCAACCATGGGTGTCACACTTGAACTTGGAAGTTTTGAAGAGGTCTGAATCTTGTGTCAGATTGCGTCTGTGACTTGTTCAACTATCAACATATCTTCATCTGGTGAAAGAAGAGGAGGTATCCCATAATTAACAAAGATGCCAAAGTACCTCTTGGTCTTGACTACTCGCTTATTCAACATTGTCTGAAACTCCTTACATTTTGTCACATTTATGTGATAGTTGATGATCTCATTAGCTTTGATAAAGGTGACCTGCCAATCGGGAATTCTCGCACTTCCTAGGGCCTTGTCAATGGTTATGCATAACTTGAAACTGAAGCTTTGTGATTCTGCCACTTGAGGTGAGAATTTATGCATAAAGTGATCAGCCATTAGGCCAACCTTAGCATTCAATTCTTGAACATCTCTCAAGAATTGCAGAGCAGGCCTGAGAACGGTAATGCCAACTGCGATCCACTCCCAATGCATGGATATAAACTTCTTCATTATCAAGAGGGCTCTAGATCCTCATGCAACAACTAGCTCCTAGTTAAATTGAGCCTCTCTTTCTCTTGTGTTTTCCTCCATTTGACTTCTCTTTTCGATGGACTTTATCAATTATGAGCTTAGCCTTTCGATCTTTTGTTTTGAATCTTCTGCTTTTGCTTGGGCCTTCTGAAGATTGTCCAAAGTTCAGGATTGGGCGTCATTCAAATCTCTTTTTAAATTTTCAATTTTGACACAAAGTTGAACTTGTTCATTCTAAGTCTTTGCAAGAAATCTAGATGTTTCCCCTTGTTGGCCTTGAATTTTCTTTACACGAGTCATTTCAACTTCTCTAGCTCAGATCTCATTTTGCAATCTACTCACTATTTCCTTTATATTTTCCAACTTTGGCTTACACTTCCTTAGTTTCCTATCCAACCTCTCATAGTTAGCATATGCCACCTTTTGAGTGGCCTTAGCCAGGACCACTTTGTTGTGTGGGCGAGTTTCATTCAAGTCCAGATCCATGGAATGAATATCATAATCCTCCATATACATTTTCCCTTTGGGCTTGGAAATGAGCAGCTTCATGGTAGTGATCAATATAGAATTCCGCTCTTCATTGAAGCAAGCTTCAATCTTCTTGGTAGCAGGAAACTTGGTAGTTTTTAAGAATATTTTTTTTCTTTCTGGCCCATTGGGCCTACTTAGTAACATCAAAATGGCCTTGAAGTGTCTGGGGGACATCAATACTCTATGCTACAATGGAAGCACTAGGAGGTAGTTTGAAAAGGGTGACAAAAGGGGAAACTTCAAATGTATGAGCATGTGGGGACACAAAAGGTAGCATTATCATGGAAAAAGGCAGGACGCTAAATTGAGTAGGGGAAAAAATAGTAGGGGTGAACACAGAAACATGTTGAAGGAGAGGTACCTTCCTAGTAGTAGATGGGCTAGGAGTGATGGGTAAAGCATGGGTTTCATCCGTTTCAATAGGGGCCCTTGAAAGGGTGATTAAAGAGAAAACAACAACCACAATAGATGATGCTCCTTCGACATGCATGGGAGCTTCTAAGGATTCATTAAAAATGGTAGGGGGTGCATTTAGGATTACCAACTTTGGGTTCAAGGATAGAGGGTTCCCTTCAATGGGAGGAGGTAGGGGATTAACCAAAGATGAAAAAATAGGAAGGAGAGGGGGAGCAAAATTTACTTGAGTGACAATAGTCAAAACATTTTGTAGCATAGACTCCACTTCTTCTTCTTGTTAGGTCAGTACAATGGGGGCACCTAGGTCTCAGACCCATCTTCTCTTTGTGTGACTGGAACTAGTACATCCTAATCCTTTGAAAACCAGTCATTTAGAAAATTGGCCTTCAATGACCATGACAGACCCTCTCAAAGACTATCAGGTCCATTTTCATTTACTTCAAGCACCGAAGGACAAAGCTTGTGAATACTTTGGCCTCGAATCTCTCCAACTGTTAGATTCCTGAGGCTAAGAATTCTAGCGTGAAACTTGTTCCTCATCAATTTTGTGGCTCGTCTCTAGATTGTTTTTGTCAAAATTATCCTCTTTATCATATATGTCCTCAAATTCATTGTTAAGTGGCTTAAAGCTACCGAATGGGGCTCCTAGGAATCTCATCTCCTATCAAAATCTCCAAAACTCTTCCTTTTTCCTTTTTGACCATCCCTTGCACCTTGATTGAGTGTTGATGGGTCTTCCCATTGGGAGATTCCTTTGATACTCTACTTGTGGTTCATAGAAATTTAGCCGCCTTGGTCTCTAAAATGGAATACGGGCCAGATCAATGTACACTTCTGTTCTTTCTTGAGTTAGATTTCTCCTTCTCTCAAAATATACCAAAACGTCATGTTTCAAACTATAAACCCTATTCGAGTTATAATCTCACTTGTCACAAATGAGGACTAGGCCTAAGGCCACTAGTAAGTTCATGATTTCATCCTCATGCTTCTTCTTATTCAACATTACTTGACTTTTAACAATTATGGGGGGAAGCAAATATATATTTGTTTTGTTTCTTTCGATGCCATACATCTTGTTGACAACAGTTACCTGACGACATGCCTCCAATGCAAATAATCTATCTGTTATAAATTTGGGGAGTCAGAAAGGCTCCCCAGGAAAGCCATGAAATCTAATAAATGTGAAATCCTCACCCAGGAAATAATCTAGTGGGGTCAATGGATCTTCTATCCACTGTATGACCTCTCCAAAAAAATAGCCAATAGGGTGAGGCAATAAATCTTGAAGCACTGACCTTAGGAAGTGATCTATAAACCAATAATAATCTCTTGTTCTTGATAGCACATGGGTCCACATAGAAATTGGCTAGAGACAAACCCTTTCATCTAGCCTAGACACTAGTACATTCTCCCTGAGCCACTCAAAATTATGATACAAAATTAAATGGGCCAAGACAAAAGAATACTTGAATTTAGACTTAGTACTGTAATTCTTCATCTATTGTATTATGCTTTCAGCTATGACCTTAGTAAAATCATAGTACTTCTGGCTCCTTTCCATTTTGAGCATGAAATCTAGGCCAAATTGAAAAGGATTGACCTATTCATTATTATGAAGGTTGAAAACCTAGGCGAGCATCGAGAATACAGACTGTGTGTCCCTCTTGAATTTCTTGTGTGAAAGAGGAAAGAGAAGATGACCTCTCTTTGGCCTTTCCTTTGTCTCATCCTCATAAAATTTTGTTTTCCTAATCATTTCTTCCCCAAATGTGTCCATCTTTTCTTCATAAAATTTTTTAGCACCCCAGGTTATAGGGATACATAACATATCCCATATGGCTTTTGCAGAAATGGTAACCTTGATCCTACTGCCCTCAATGGTTTTTGTCCTTTTATTGAAATTTTTGGCACATGTGTTGACCAACTTCAAGCACAGATGCACAACAGGAAGTATAAACTATGGAAAACCACAATTCTAGAGCCGAAACACAAATCCTTGTGACAGTTCATGCTGAACCATTCTCTAAAATGCACCTTCCCTAAAAAATTTAGGGTTAGATGATAACTTAGGGTCAAAAACATTGTGGACAACATCTTGCACTACCTCTCTTGGGATGCATTTATTAGGTAGCACCTTCTTATAGTATTTGAATGATTTCTCCTTGACTATTGGGGCATTGGTGAATGAATTCCACCCAAAATATTGGTGTAACCCGACCTTTTGTTTGAAACTATGACTTTTCTACCTGAGGTTGATGCTTTTTCCATGGCTGTGTGAATTTTTTTTAGAGAGTTCCATTAACAATAACAACCACTTGCCTTTCACTTCTATGGAGAAATCTACTTTTGAGTGCAATTGATTCCCTCACTTGTACATGTAGTTAAGGCTATGTTGTTATTGTTGGTCCATTAAATGTTACCACATAAATAATACATGTGGATTTGAGATTTGTATCCCTTATAAATGTTGAAAACACTGCAAGAATGAAATTAGTACATTCTTCCCACTTCCTTTTTAACAAATAAACTCATTTCTTTGAAAAGCGTGCTTTTCGCTATTTGGAACATGTTGAAGTGATACAAGGTACCCTTGAAAAGACATGACCATTAATTTTTCAAATTTTAGTGTGTTAATCCATGTCTTTTCTCATTAGTAAGCTAGCTGATGCTGATGCTGGAAAAGGACACATGTCAACAATGGACATACAAAAGCATTTACTCCCAACACCCAAATTTATTTCTCAAGGCATTCTATTAGATTCTTTGTATGATTTATCTACCCTTCTTCATTTTGTATTGATATTTTCTCATTGTTGTCTTGCCAAAAATAGACTTTCCATTGGTTGAATTTGCTGGCTCATCTTTCTATATATAGCTATGCCACATTTTACAACATTCATTCAAAAATATAGTCTCTTAAGTTTAGCAAGTTTTTTGCCTATTCTCATTCTGCTAGAATTTGCTATTCTATCAGAATGTCTATTGGCTTGGGCACTCCCATTCAACTCCTTCCATAGAGGCCACAATACTACTTTGTGGGAGAGGTCACTAGTGACCGAATTAAGTGTCTGGTGAAGAAATGCAATTGCTTTATCATGGTTGCGTTTAGGTGGGTAGTTGGCCAAGAGTTCATTGACGATGAAAACCAACTTTGGAGCAACTACAACATCCTTTCCTGCTTCATGGCTTCGCTGCTAGACGTGAACATGGCCAAGCCTATTATAATTGAGTTGTGCCACCAAATTTTTGATACTTTGCTAATGGAAGGGCTTGGTGAGATAGTGCAAGTGGCCATCCCTAGCGTTGGTATCTCGAGTGCCATGGATCTTCGCAAGCAAATGGAATATGGAATAGATGTACATTGGTTGCCCTTCCTTTCTGATTTCTGCACTATGGAACTTGAGATGCACTACATTGGTTCACAACCAGTGGCCACCTTTTTGCTGCGAGAGTATAGCATGGAGTGCATTTTGGGACTCGCCTGGAGGAAGCACTTTGACTTACTGGTGTAGAGTCATGAAAAATAGGCCTTGGTTTTGTACTGTGTGTAGCCCGCGTGTGTTGTGTGTTCAACCCCTTTTTACAACCCATTAGAAGAAGAAGAAGAAGAATAAGAAAAAAAAGAACCCAATAACAAGCCCTTTTACTTCATAGACAATGACTGGAGGATTTACTTTACTCCTTTTTGATTCTTTTTTCTCTGCTACTCTTTTTTGGTTTCCTCGAGAGAGCCTTATGTTTTAATATGAGCTTCAGGCCTTTCATTATACTATAAATTTTTCAATAAATATAATATAATACAACTCTTCATTTGTTTAGTGTTATTCTTGGATGGCTTATTCTCAAAATTTAGAACGTATTTACAAAAAAATATACATATGGTATATAACTGTTAATTTTTTAAAGAACTATGCAATTTAATGGAATAACTTCAAATAAATACCATTCACTAGTATATCTAAAGTAGTGCCTTCCATATCTTGAAGTTAATACAAATTCTTCTCCTTGCATGTGCTAATTTAGAAGGGTCCCTTCCATAACACTTCAAATTTTGTGTGTTTCCCTGGTTTTGTAGTACGATCATTGTACTATAGCACTAAGCTCCCCTCTTTGAATTCTAGGGTAGAATTATTTTTGTCGAACCACCACTTTACTATCTATTGACGGTTGATCATGGCTTCGAAAGAATTTTCTCAATCTTCTTCTAGCTTGAGAAGTTCTGCTATCCATACTTCCATTCTGCTGCTTTCCTCAATTTCTAGGGCTTTAAGTAGTTGTACAAGAATATTTATGGAAATGGGTAACACTACCTATTTGTCATACACCAATTCATAAGGGGAAGTATTCAAAATTTTCTTAGGAGTATCTGGTCTACCCACAAAGCAACTCACAGATGTTTGTACCAATCCCTTTGTTGTTCTGATCCAATGTGCTTGATTAACCTAATTAGGTTTTTGTTAGTTGATTCTGCTAACCCATTCCCTTGTGGGTAGTAATTTGATGAAATCTTAAGGAAAATCCCATGTACTATAGAAAAATTAGACATTCGTAATCCTATAAAAGCTTGAGCATTGTCGGATATGATAGCCTTGGGTGAGTCAAACTTGGCTACTAGCTCCTCAAGGAAATTGACAATTTCCCCCTTTGTGGCATTTTTTAGGGCTACAACCTTTGTCTTCCTTCTGAAGTTTTCAATTTTTGTGAGGATCCACTTGTGTCTAGAGCGTTGGAAATAGGATTTATCATTTCGATAAAATCCAGACCCCATTGAGAAAAGGGTTCCTCAGTTATGATTGGGCTTAGGGGCAAAGCAACATTCTTTCTTTTTCCAACAAAATATTGGAATTGGGTACATTTTTTCACTAGATGATGTGCTTCATAAAACATAGAGGGCCAATAATATCCTTCTTGCATTATCTTTAAAGTGGCAGTCTTGGAGGAGAAATGTCCACCCTCTGAACTGTGATGGAATTCATTGAGAACTCTTTCTGACTATAGCTTGTCTAGATATCAGAGTAGTACACCATCATAATTTCTATTAAATAATATACCCTCAATTAATACATACCTAGGGCCTTGAAATCAGTAGTATCTCATTTTATGAAGCAGAAGGCTAATTGGGTAGTATCCCTTTTACATATATTGTGTTTGATCAACCACCTAAGATTCTTCAGACTCAAATTAGTTCGAGTAGATTTGATCGGTCTCTCTTTCAGCTTTAGGACTTGATTCCTATGCAATGTATTAACATAGACCTCTTCTTCGAACCAACTTGGTTGGTCTAATGTCCACATCATATTCTAGGATCTTGGTGATCCAATTTTCCCTCTTTTCTATTATCTCACCTTTTGTAATGTATTCCTGCACACTAGAATGTGCCACAAGAATAGTGATATTGTTGGTTGACACTAGGTTTTAGAACTTCTTTAAGATTTTGACGATGGAAAAATCCTACTTTTCTACAAAATTATACCTAGCTTCATAAAATTTCAAGGTCCTTGAATGGAACATAATAGTATGCTCTCCATTATCTTCCTCACACTTTTGAGTGAGCACTGAGGCTATGCTATGTTGGCAACTATACGCATAGAGTAGAAAGTGTTTGGAAAAATTTGGGTTGACAAAAATCAGGGCTTCGGAGATGGCTATTTTTAGTTGCTCAAAAGATGCTTTTCCTTTGAGGGTCCACTTGAAAAGCATGTTCTTCTTAAGCATCAGTGTGATTGGTCTCGCAATGCCTGTGAAATTTGATATCAATCTACTGACAAAATTAATCTTCCCTAGAAAAGATTGTAGTCCCTTTTGGTTTATTGCCAAAGGTAATTCCATTATAGATTTGACCCTCTCAGGGTCTATTGCTATTTCATCCTTTGATACTACAAATCCAAGGAGCTTACCTTGAGGTACTTTGAAAACACATTTTTTGGGATTTAAAGAGATCTCAAACTATTGGAATTTTTGGAAAACCTTCTTTAGATGATCAAAGTGATCATCTTTTGATTTTGAAAAGTGTGAACCTAGATCCTAATACCTACAAGAACACAATAAATGCACACATTAATAAGATCAAATGCAAGATAGAATAGAGGTTCCCCATAAAATCCATTTAATCATATTAAAAATAGAAATAAAATGAGAACACAATGAAAGAAGATGTAAATGAGCTAAATCCTATTGAGAATATGCAAAATCTTGATCTTATGGGGGAGTTGGTGCCAATTTGATGTGGAAATTGGCCCTTTCCCAACTCCTTTGCAAGCTTTTATGATGAATGGTGATGGTGATCCACTTTGATGATGAAGAATGAGAGCTCCAAGCCAAAATCTGAAAAACCTAGCTAAGAACTCAATAAGATGGATGAAGCTTGCTCTAAATTTGAGTTTAGTAAGTTTACTCAATTGGTGGATGATCAAATGAGGAGAAGAGCTCTTCATTTATAGAATGCTAAGTTGAAGAGATGGTCAAAATAGAGAAATGTGGGACTAACATTCAACCAATGGCAAGGTGCCACTTGTCAACTTGTGAATGGAAGAAGCTTGAACACATTTTGATCAATGTGGAAGTTTGAAATTTGAATTTGATGAGATGACATGTTTAGGGGGGATGAAATATGAGCTAAATTCCAAGTGGGAGACATGTAAGAGCTTTAAATGCTTTGTTGGATGGACAATTCAATTTGGGGGAGATTTCAAATTTGAAGAATATTCCCTTTTTGATGCCATTTTAAAAGTAAATAGAGAATTATTAAATCAAATAAATGATTTGATTGTGCAAGGTTCAAAATATAGAGGATTGGAGTGATTAGGATTAACATTAATCATGATTTGATTAATTTAAATGATGTTAGTTGATTTGACCATTTTGACTTAGATTTTAGGATTTAAATAACTCAAAATGAGAAGATAATGATATAGGCTTAGTTAAATAAATATTTTTGATTTATTTAACCAAAGGGAGTGATGTTAGATTAAATTAGATAAATGTTTGATTTATTTAATTTAATTAGATGAAATTTAGAGATTTAATCAAATAATATGGATTATTAATTAAATAAAGATAGGAAGATGAAATGACCTAGCTAATTTTTTATTTTTTTTAGGTTTTTTAATAAAAAGAGGGTAAAAAATTTATTGAATCAGAACAACATTACAAAGTCCAAAGAAAGAAGCCACAAGGGGCCCAATAAAACAAGAATTAATTCACACCCAAAAAGCACCTCATATCCTTAGCAACCCACTCCTCAAGAATAGGGGCCATGTCCTCAAGAAGATTGCCGCAATCATCCACATACCAAGAATCAGTTCTCTTTGAAGCCCATCTATCCAACCCATTAGCCACCCTATTCCACTCCTGCGAAATATGACGGAATACAATGGACTCCAAAGAAGAGCACATAGAAACAATCTGCTTGACAACCACAACTAGCTGCCAATTCACATCCTCCAAATTTTGCTTATTCAACATATCAATAACCACCTGAGAATCAAATTCACAAACAATCCACCGCCATCCAAGGCCAACTGCCTACTCCATCGCCAAGAGAATAGCACTCGCCTCCATAAGATTATTAGTTTGCAAATCATGATACATAGAAAAGAAAAAAACTACCACTCCAAGGTTGTCCCTACCAATACCACCAACCCCAACATGCCTAGGATTACCCCTAGATGACCCATCCGTATTGATTTTTAACTCCCCCAAAGAAGGCGAACACCAAAATCCCTCATGAGTAACTCTCTCACACCCACTCCTACGATACACTTTGCTCAAAATACATTTATCCCCTATGACAAGACCTAGGGCATTAACAACACCCAAGTCCCTAGGATCAATCGACATAGACAAGTCACACTTTGCAGTCAAAGTCTCTTGTAGAACCCCAAGAATTTTCCTCCAAAGTTTCCCCATGAACAATATTTTATCTACGAATATTATTTTGTTACGCTCCAACCAAATTTTCCAAACAATCAAACTAGGACCAATGCTCCAAGCAATTTTAAGAAAAGAAGTTGTGGCAGGAGAAGATCCCCATCTCTTCCAAAAATCCTCCAAAGAAGAGACATGGCAACACGGTAAGCTCCAAATATTCCACCAGTGATGCCAGATAGCCTTAACAAAAGAACACTAAAAAAAGAGATGCGATAAGCATTCTTCATGCTGGCCACACATAATGCACATGGAGGGGCCCTAGAACCCTCATTTCCAAAGATTGTCCCAAGTAAGACACTTACCTTAGACCACGAGCCAAGAGAAAAAATTACACTTAAGCCAAGAAAATTTATTCCAAACATACTTCCACCAAGAAACCTGGGAGCTCCCAAAAACCTATGCATCCAAAACCTGATAACCAAAGGCAACCAAAAATTTTCCTTTCAAATCAGGACCCCAAGCAAGCACATCACTCCCATGGAGAGAATTGTAGGCATGACCTGATAAGATTTTAGCAAGCTCTTGAAGATCCTCCACAACACCACCAGGAGGCCAATCCGAGGGGTCCTTCCACTTGGACACAAAAATATGACCCAAAGATTGTTGAAATTTGAAGTTTTCCACTTGACACCAACTCGCCTCCTCGAAAATTTGGCACAAGTCATGGAGGTGGGGATGAGAGGACACAATGGGTGGATTCCCGTCCTAGGAATCATGCCAGAAGAGAGCATCCTGACCCCCATTAAAAATCCAAAAAAGTCCTTGCTTAACAAGCTTGGCACCCCGTTTAAGGGTACTCCAGATCATAGAACCTTTCCCCTCCATACTGAATCTTACAACCTCCCTACTTTCCATTGCCCTCAAATATTTAAAGGTCAAAATTTTAGCACCCACAACATGTGTTGTTGTGAGCACCAACACCAATACAACTTAGTAGCCAAGGCTTGCCCATTCAAATTTTTCGGTCGTAGACCAAGACCCCCCTCCTGATTTGGCCTACAAAAAATATCCCACTTCACCAAACTCCATTTTCTATGAAGAAGATTTCCAGCCCACAGAAACTAGAGAGAAAATTTATCGAAATATTTAATAAAACTGGAAGGAGCAGAGAGAACAAAGCATCTATAAAGAGGGAGAGCCTGGACCACCGAATTCAGAAGAGTCACTCTACCTTCTGAAGAGAGCCACCTACAAGTCCAATGACTGACCAATCTTTGAAACTTGTCAAGAGTCTCTTTCCAAAACCTTTTGGGGAGAGAACGAATGACAAGAGGGATTCCAAGATAGGAAAAAGGAAGTGAACCAATCTGGAAATGAAGAATGCCAGAAATTCTCCTTTGGATAACCTCAGGAGTATGGAAGAAATAGATGGACTTCCCCTCATTAATGCGTTGCCTAGAAGCTACCAAGTAACAATCTAACACACTCTACCAGTTGAGAGCCTCCTCAACCTTTGCCTTACCCATCAAGGCAATATCATTAATGAACTGAAGATGAGACTAAGGGGGAATATCATTTCCCCAACTCCAACCCTGAAGAAAGCCGCTAGCAACCTAAGCACGAATGAGCCTTCCTAGTCCTTCCACAAGAAGGATGAATAAGTAAGGAGATAGGGGATCTCCTTGCATGAGGCCTCTAGAAGCACCAAACAAACAAGTGGGCTCACCATTGATTTTCATAGAAAAGGAAGAAGAAGTGACACAACTCTTGACCCATTCAATCCAACCTTCAACAAAGCCAAAAGCTCCAAGAATTTTAAACAGAAAGTTCCATTTAACACGATCATATGCTTTAGCCATGTCCAACTTGATAAACATAGATTTTTCTTTTGAGGATTCCATAGAATGAATGGTCTCAGTAGCAATAACAACCCCATCCATGATCTATCTACCAACAAAAAAACCCCCTGATCCTCAGAGATTAACCCACCAAGCCAAGGTTTCAACCTTTCCGCAATCAAATTAGTAATAATTTTATACACAACATTACATAGTGCAATGGGCCTAAGAAGATCCAAAGAATTAGCTCCCTCCTTCTTTGGAATAAGAGCTAAAAAAGTAGCATTCAGAGACTTCAACATTTGTTTATGCATAAAGGATTCCTTAACAACCTCTAAGAGGTCCAATTTAACCACTTCCCAAAACTCCTGAAAAAATTCAACTAGGAATCCATCAGGCCCAGGGGCTTTACCTTTCTTCATCTGGAACACAACATTCTCAAGCTCCGATAAGGTGATAGGAGAAAGCAACGATTCATTCATTTCATTAGTCACTAGCTGCGGGATACAATCAAGAATATATGCTTCATCCTCCTCCACACGAGGTGAATCCTTAGAGAATAAGGTAGAGAAATATCAAATGCATTCAACAGAAATAGAAGTAGAAGAGGAAAAATTTTCCCCACCAGACAACAAGAGAGAAGTAATAGCATTACCTTGCCTCTGATCTTTAACTGAGTTATGGAAAAAAGAAGTGTTCCTATCACCAGCTTGAAGCCATTCAATATGGGACTTCTGTTTCCAAAAAAAATCTTCTCTTAACTCCCATTCCTCAACTTCTTTTGTTGCAACAACCTCCAAAGAACTCAACTCTTCCGAGAGGCCTTGGTCACGAATCTATCTGGTAATTAGGTCCAGCTTATCCCAAGCTTTCTATTTTTCCTAAAACAAATTACCAAAAATTTTCCTATTCCATCTTTTCAACCTGTATTTTACATACTGGAGCCTCTTTGAGAAAGAGTACATAGCAGTGCCATAAGCTGGCTTCCCAAGATCCCACCAGCTAGGGAGAAAACCATGAAGAGATTCATCCCTAAGCCACATGAGTTGGAACTTAAAGGTCTTTGTAGCACACCCTTGAGGCACTTCAGCCACCAGCTTAATTGGCCAATGGTCAAAATCTTGACCATCCAAAATTTCAGAACTAGTCATCCACCTGTCCCCCAACCAAAAACTAGACAACAAAAATCTATCAAGTCTTTCTAAAATAGAAGCATCTCTAGTTCTTATTATTCCAAGTAAATAGACCATTGCTCAGCTTGATATCCACAAGATTCAGAGTAGAGATATTGTCCTGAAGCAACAATGTTGAAGCCTCTAGCCTTGTGATACCACCTCGCTTCTCTGCAAGCTTTGTGATAGCAATAAAATCACCTCCAATAATACAAGGATGGTAAGGAAATAAGTTACGAACTAAACGAATGTTGGACCACAAGATTTGCTTTCCCTGCAACTCCATAGGCGCATACACATTGGAGAAGAGAGCAATCGCCCTTGACATAAAACAAGAAGCCACCATGGAAAGGGAGGACTTAAAAGACACCCACCATTGGGGGAAGATCTTTTGTGGGTTCCATAAGCATGCCACCCCTCTAGAAGACCCCTGAGCACCAGTGCATTGGCATTCACCATTCCTCCATAACTTAGGAACTAAATCCATCATACCCTTCAGAGAGAGCTTAGTATCCTGCAGAAAAAGAACATCAAGCAAATGAAACCTAATCAAATCTCAAACAACTTTTTTACTAGGGCCACTTTTCAAGCCCCGTGCATTCCAAGAGAGAACTATAATTTCAAAGGGCATGAAAAATGCAAATCTAGAGTCTTGACTGACCCCGACTCCACCAAAGTCTCTCCTATCATCTTAATCTTTTCTACATCCTTCTTCCTTCCCAACTTAGACATTTTCTCCAACCCCCCCTTAAGATCTTTTTGCAAAATACCCAACTGAGAGTACAACTTATTATTCTTCTTACCCACCTCTGAACCCACTTTCTGCAAGAGGTGAGCCTTATCTGCACTATCTTGTACTGCCTCAACACTACCACCCAACTCATCCTTAACTCCCATCTGTTGATCTGTCACCAGGTCCAAAGTCCCAGCAACAGGCATAGCCATAATCACTTCTGAATTAAGATTTTCCTATATAGGATCACTCCCAACCTCCTCTAAGCATGCCCCTCTCGTACCCCCTCTTGTTGGGGAGCATGCATTTCCTCAATTGAAGGGCCATGTTGATCAATATCCAAAGTCCCATGATCTAGATCCAAAAATTTTGGGTTCACCTCCTACTGACTAAGACCTTCCAACACCTCGAACCTATTGAAGGTGTCCTCCTCTTGCCTATCCTTCAAAGTCCTTTTATGTCCTTTATTTCTATTTCGGCCTCTAACAAGAGTAAAACCATCTTCCCTGCCACCAAAACCCTGAATGCGATCCTTTCCCTTATCCACTCTGGGTGGATTAATTGAAGGCTGAGGAGATTGAATCTCCAAAGGCTTGGCCTTTGGAAATCTATGTTGGAGGTGACCATACTCATGACAAAAATGACAATAGAAAGGTAGCGTTTTATAATCTAGTGGTTGCACCCATGAATATTCCCCTGCACTCACTTCTAAAGAGTCTAGCAATGGCTTGCTTAAGTCAATTTCCACACAAAACTGGGCAAAAGTCATTACCTTTTTGAATTGTGTTTATTGTGATGAACCCATTGGTTTCCCCAACTTTGAGGCTAATAATTATAACACATCCTTGCACCAGCATTCCACAAGGAGCCTTTGAAGACGAACCCAAACTAGAACCTGATTCAGAAACTCCTCCATCGGGTTGAAGCCAACATGTCATGGCTTAATAAACAAGCCCACTTGGTTATAAAAGTACGACATCCCTTCAAAAACCCTATTCTGATTAGCCATGTAGTCAAATGTAACCATGAAATAGTTATTTTCCAAAAGGCGGATCTCCATCTCCCCCTCTGGCATCCATGTCCTTTGAGCCCATGTATCCAAGAATTGCAATGAAATTTTCAAACCCAAGAATTTGCAATAAAGAGAATTCCTTGAATAATAATCAATATCTTCTGCTAGCATCTCCATCAGAGTGACTACATTCAGCCTCTCTTTACACCTTTCGAGGAACCCATTAATATTTGGAATTCTAGGCCCTCCTGTCGAACCTGTCTCAAATTTTTCAGGCTCCACCGAAAAAATATTATTATCAAAAATCTTTGAGCCCTATAGAGAGGGTTTTGAACCAAACGCTGAACAAAAGTCCATTTTGGGGCAAACCCTAGAAGATTCCCTGTGCAACATCTAGGAAAAAATGTGCTAATCTGACATGTAAGCCCACTGGAGCCCCAAGAGCAGAAAGAACACCCAAGGGAAAAAGGAACCACGCAACCCCACACCTCCTTAGATGAGGGCGCACAAAAAAACCTCCTGCCATAGCACCAAACACCCCCAACCCAGCACACAACCCACACTCTTCACCCCACACCTAGTCTCACCCACCAAACACTGCAAAAAACTAAACCCCCAACATGCAGACAAACACCCTCCTCTCACGACGCACAACCAAGAAGAAAAAAGGAATGAGCTAGGGCTCAGATGCCATAGCTCAACATGCAAAGACCAGAGATGCCATCTCCCGCATTGAATTTTTAACTAGGGATTTGCAAAACGACCTAGATAATTACACAATGACAATGATTTAATTAAATTGAGTGATTTATTTAATTAAAAGGGGAATTTTGAGGAATTTAATCAAATAAGGCTATTCGATTAAATGGTTAGATAGAGGGATAATTTAGGATGAGGCAATGTTAGTAGATCAAGATTGAGTCGAGTGTGAGATATCAATTTGTATATTTTCTATGTCTACAAAAAGATTGTTAGGTCATCCAGCTATATTAGGATAATCAAGTTGATCATTCCCTTGAAAGTAATATCCATTGCTCATTAAAAAGTTGCATGAGAATTTGGAAGTTGGAATGACATTTTTGAGCATGCAAATGTTCCCCACTTAGTGGTAAATGTTGTCTTATGTTGGTCAGCTTCCTATACATAGACTTGATTATATATTGAAAAACCATCTAGCAAAGAGAACATATATGATCTAGACATAGTCTACAAGATCTACTCCATCAGTGGCAAGAGTTATGGTATTTTAATGAGGCTTTATTCAAGTCTCGAAAAATCAACACAAAGCCAGATATCACCATTCTTTTTTTGGATTGAAACTAGATTCAACACCCAAGTAGAATGTTTGATAGGGTATATGATCTTTGACTCAACTAGTTTAGTTAGCTCGTGTGTCATCAAAGCTTTGAACTTCGGGTCAACTAGCCTATGCTTTTGTTGGATGGATTTGGATCCTTCTACCAAGTCAATAGTATGCTAAATTATGCCCAGGTCATAACCTCTTAGATCATCATATGTCTAGGTGATAACTCCATCATATTTGAAACATAGATCTTTTAGTCTTTCCTTGTCCTTTTGAGGAACCTCCTTTATGACTTTCAACTTTATGCCACTTCCAACATCAAGCTATTTTTAATCCCTTGTATTTGTAGTGAACCTTTTCTTTCCATTTCTTGTGTCTTCACAAGCAAACATATTTTCAAGAGAAATTAATCCCCAGGGAAGCTTGTTCCATTTCAATTGGACAAATTTCTCCTTAAGAAATTCTACTCCCAGTTGTGAATAGTCAGAAGCTAACCCTAATTTCTATATAAAGGAAGCAATTTGGATGTCGTTATCAAAGACTTTCTTGTTTTGATCATTGTTGAGAATTGAGGGTTAAATGATAACTTACACTACAATCTACTTGGTTGGATCATAAATTGGTTCAAATTGTGAGCTGATAGAAGCCATCTGGTCAGCAACACTGTTTGCGATCGGGGAATAACTTGTATATTGAAATCTTCAAAACTCTTGATAAGATCTAAAACTCGATGTCTGTAAGACTTCATTCTTATGTTTTTTGTAGTTTCTAGTCTATGGGCTTGGCTCACCACTAGCTCTAAATATCTGAAAGCTTGTATTCTCCTTGCACCTATCTGCTCTACAAGAATTGGCCCATGAACCAAGGCTTCATATTCAGTGTTGTTTTTTAAGCATGAGAACTAAAAATGGTAAGCTCTAATGGTTTTCGATCCTATTGGGGACACTATTCAAACAACCTTTGCAGAGCTGGCTTTGCACTTGGTGCCATCAAAATACAAGGTCCATAAACGATTATTGCCCAGATCATCACATTCCTCTCGATCCTTCATTAATTTTGGAAAGACCTGATCATCATCAAAAATCATATACATGCCTAGACCTGTTGCATGAAAGTTTCCAAATAGATCGGAGTTAATGAATTGGTTGAGCAACACCTCTTCTTTGGGAGTTTGATTGCTAGTATCTTCCTCATCTTCCAAAATTTCTACATAATATCTCTCTTGCTGAGAGATGGAGGTATGTGTTGCCTCAAAGCACAAGATTGCATTGTTTGCAATGTGTTCGAGGTGCAAAGATTTGGAAAAAAATCTTCATCTTTGCCTTGTGCTTGGTTCTCAATATTAGGTGGGACCAGTTGAGCACTAAGTACCCACCAAGCTTTGCAGTGAAATCTCTTGAAAGACACATTCTAAAGACCAGAGGAATGTCTATCACTACTATTTCTTGTGATCATTTGGCTCAGACATGAAAAGAGGGTCAAATATAGATCCTTTATTTGACCAATAGTCGAAACCTTCTTCCCATCTAGTTGAATGATTCCTTTCTCAAGGGGCTCAAACTTAAGTTTCAAGGCATCGACCACTTGTTTTGGCATGATAGTTGTGCTAGCCCTTGAATCAATCATATTATTATGCAAAAGCTTATCTCCCACAATAAGTGCTAAAAAGAAAGGTGTGGGATTTGGCTGGCTTACCTCTTTGAATTTTGCATTTCCTACATCATTCACGTAAGCTATTGCTTTCAGAGCTTGAGGGGGAAACACAACTTCTTTATCTCTGCTACGACCAAATGACTGAGTTGTGCACACCTACAAGATTTGTTCTTATTTCTTAAATGCTTCCTGAAGTAATATATTTTATTTAGGAATAAATATGACATCACACAATGATACATTAGCAAGAACCTTCTTCAATTGTTCCACCACATTGAGCATTCTAACTGGATGAGTCTTAGGGTTATATGGTGGTATCTCTCTCATTTTTAGAAGAAAGTGTTCCATCTGGACTGGGCTTGGTGTCTTGTTCACCTCCTTCTTTGCTAGTAGTGGATTATGCAGTTGCAACAAACATATGATGGCAGGTGATGGAGCTTGCTTTTCCTACAGGGGAGGTTGATGTGACTGTGGACGTGGCAGAGCTTGTTGCATGTATTCTCCCATGAACCTTCTTTTATATCTTATGTTGTATTCTGACTTCAGTTTTGGAACACTAGTCATTAGAGCTTCATTCGTGAATATTGCATCTTCTTCCATCCATGAAAATATAGCTTGATCAAGTGCAATATATAGTTCTTGCTCCAAGGAAATTTCTTGCATTTGTGCTCTACAATGAAAATTTTCCATTTTGAAAGATTCATATTCGTCTGCATTTAGGAGCATTCCCTTTATCCTTTGTTCAACTATCCTCTATTACATGTTCCCTCTTGAGGCATATGGCTATCATTTCATGGGAAGCAACATGCATTCTCATCTTCCACCAAATTGTTCTAGCCTAGAATTAGCTTTTTACTTAGGTTGTCCTTGACTATCTATAGCAGCATGGTGACTAAAACTATTTGGTTTGTATACTTCGTTTGTCGACCTCCTCCTCTGGAGGGTCCTTGGTATGGATTCTTCTAGTTGGATGACTTTCCTCCACCATAGGCTTACATAGTTTTCTTCAAAGGCACTGCTTGTTGTCATTTGATAATGATAAACTAGCTAGAAAAATTCCACCTGATACTTTTCATGTCACTAATATCTGTCACCATTGAGGAAGATCCCAACATGCTTGTTTGAGTAGCGAGATACATGTACATGGATTGAGGCATGGATAATGTCAATTGTGTAGCAAAAGTACTTGGAGTAGTTTCTTCCCAAAGGCCACTAGAGATTTCTACAAATACCAGCATTGGAGGATGGGGTGGAAGCTTCCCGACAGCAATTAGACTATTCTCTTCACACAAAACCACCTCGTATGCATTGGGCAAGATATTGCCTCATATGGAGGTTATCATAACTGCAATGTTTGAGTTGAGAGACTTTAGATAGAACATGAATGCTATCACAACTTGGGGTTGAGCAGTCATAGGGATCCCTTCCCAGGTCTTATGAAACTTGGTGTTAAAATCACTCATGGCCTCTTATGGGGATCTCTTGATGGTGATTAGTTGTTGCAACAATGAAGAGCGGTCTCCTTTCTCTGAGAAGCGTTCAAACAACCATTCTCTGAGTTGATCCCAGGAGATGATAGAGCCTAAGGCCAAATTTTGATACCAATCTTGGGCCTTTCCTTTGAAAGAGGCAGCTAACAACCTCAAAGCAATATTCTCCCCCATTATAGTATGCACCCTACATACCTTAGCTATATCTTGAAGGTGTTCAGAAGGGATTTTGAAATCTTCTCTAGATGAATTTTAGAATGGCATTGAGGGAATTAGTAGGTATGGAAATCCATACATATGGGGGTGTGGGTGGATGTAGCAGACTACAACTATCCCTAGTTACGAAATTTCTAGGAGTAGGGGGAGGTAAACAAGCCATTGAGAAAATATTCCTATAAATTGGATATAAAAGTATTCTGATTTGGAAGTTTGAGCGTCTTGGTGGAGTAGATAAGGCTCTAGATATTGGTATCTTACTCCTTTCTCTATTACTCCTTATCGGTGATATAGAGCCTGTAAGTCTTCTCCTTCTAGGTAATGAAGCAAGTAACTGAGAGTACTAGAAATGATCTCTCAAAGATGCTCTTGTTTGGACTCTGGGCATGAAACTTTCAGTTTCCTTCATTAGCCTGATTTAAGAAATATTTCTAACTTCTAATCAGCCATTTTGAAAACATCTTGTCCCATTGGGCATGTCAAAAAAAGAACTGTTGATCATCAAGTCTTGCACCTCTCCGACAGTCTTATGGGAAATTCAATGAGTGGGGAAAAAAATTGCACTTCACTGAATACTTCTTGGATTTTCATAGAAAGCCAACTCTTCTTTGGGGTTTGGATAAAATGGTAGAAGGAAATGTAAATATAAAACATAAAAAATGATGATGCGCCAATGCTTTTACAACATTTCAAACCCAACCATTCCTATGATTGATATAATTAGACACAAAACACCACAACCGCTCATTATTAGAAAGAGAACGAACAACAAAGACTAACACCAAGCATAGTGCAGACTTTCAAATTCTTCCACAAGTAGTGTTCATTAAATTTTGATAAAACATAAATATTTCTATGGGTAACAAAAAAACATTTAGAAATTGTATGAACTCTTCTTCCTAATACAACATAATATAATAAAATAACAACCTTTCAGAAAAACAGAGAAGTCCAATGACATAATCCAATTTTCATTAGTTATTATTCTATCACACTAGCATATACGGAAATTAGCTACTTAAACTATTCAAATTAAGCTTGCAAGACACAATATTTCATTCAAAATGAAGATATAAAGAAAAAAAGCTTGATAAAGGCCATACATGCATAGTCTCAATGATTTCTTCTCAATAGTTCATGCTTTAAATATTAAATGAACTTTAAAATAAAGTTCAAATGCCAATCTGAAAATTAAGCCTTAAAAGATATAACATGCTAGAGAAAAGTAGTTCTACAACTTGACTCCTAAAAATAGCTCTATATCCTATGAAAAATAAAGAAAATTTTCCTTGACAAAAGGAAACTAAAACTTGGAATCCAACCCTTCATTGCGTCATCACCTCCCTTATATAGCTACAAAAAGAAGAAAACACTACCTTAACATAAAATTAATCACTGCTAGCTGTTAGCCTATAATAGCACATGATCTAATCGTAGATCTATGGTTAGGTTGCAATAATATTTGCTCATCAATTCTCAACTATCACATTAATGATTTTCAAAAATTTAGCAAAGATAGAGGTCTGTAAATGATCAAATCCTAAAAGCATAGTGAAGAAAAAAGGTCTAGTTTACCAATCACATCACCCAAAGGCACTGACTCAAAGCTTCAATCCCAAAAAAAAGAAAAGAAAAAGGCCAGCAAGCTCTGAAAAACTCCCCAAAAGATATCGCTTCATAGGAAGTGCAATCCACTCACAGTGAAGAGATGACGTGTCAAAAAGGTGGAAAATTTTGAGCTCATGAATATAGATCCTTAGAAAATATCCAACGATTTGAAACATGTCCCAAATCTCTCCCGAAAGGAAGACAAAAGATGAAAGTTGTGTAGCCACCATGTGGAACATTGCACACCTTTCCAATAACTCTACTTGATCATGGATGCACCTCAAACTAAAAACATCGTACAAGTTGAAAATAAAAAATGATCAAGGAAAAAATGCTTCATAGAGGTCTTGCAAAACTCCAAGCCCCAGGGTGATCCCATAATAGTGGTTTACAATTTTTGGCCAAACTGGACACTGAAATTATTATTTTTAACTAAATCTTCACATTCGGGCACCTATAGCGGCTAAACTGTGAGGAATTTGAAGATGGTGCAAACTAGAGTCTCATCAAATTTTGTCTGTAAATTCTAAAAATATTTTTCAAAATTTTTGGAATCAAATTGCACTTCTTTTTCCATCTCCCACGAAAATAGATTTTTTCAGAAAACAACATTTTTAAAAATTGGCGACCAATTATAACACATAACTTTTTCCATGAAGGATAAAATTATAATTCTTTCAAATTTAGATTTGTAACTCTGATATCTAGTGCTTCCACTTAGTTAGATAGTTTTTATTGAATATTTTTTCCTTAATCAAGTTTTAAAGTCAAACAAATTACAATTCAGGACAGTAGCAGATAACTTTTTTTTGTATATGTCAAAATTTAATTTAATTTTTTTGTTGGATCAAGAACTTCAATATCTGGTGCGATATTTTTCAATTTTTTGATAATCTTCTATTTTTCCACATGTGAAGAACAAAGAAATTCATTTTGATGAAAAACCTATGTTTAATAAAACTTAAAAACAAATACATAACAAAACCAAAACATATTAAAATTATATTCATTTGATAGCTTGTTCTGAGGAATACGATAATCATTTGAAATAAATTTCAAATGAATTCATTTGATCCCCCAAAATCTAAATCAAAATTGATTTTTTATCAGCATTTTGATAGGTGTAAAGGAGACGCATTTATAGGTATGGCTTAAAACTAGCGAGGTTCTATCCAAGGGGGTTTGATCTAAGGTGATTTGATCAAACCCTCTTCAATTGGAATCCTTAAAATGGAACTTTTTAAGGCTTAAATCATTATATTTTCTAAAAATATGTGATTTCAGCTAAAATTCGTTCCTCTCAGGAATTGTAAACCACTATTATGACAACATGGCTTGCTTCACACTTGGTCTATTGAGTTGATTGAGTGTTGCTCTTGCAAGTGAGTGTTGAAGTGCTAGAAATGCTTGAGAATGTGTGTAGAGCTCAAATGAACTGCTAAGAGATGTGAAAAGAGATGGATTGAATGAAGAATGGATGAATTTGAAGGAAGAATGAGCAAGAATAAGGAATTTTAGGGTCATTTGGTTGAAGAGGAATGTTACAATTCATCCCCAATTGACATTGTATCACCTCTACCAAATTTAGACGTAGGAATCTATTAGGGATGACAATGCACCACACAGATGTCTGTGCACCGCTCGTGTGTCCCTGACAAATATTCTCCCACTAACACAAAAAATAGATGCCAAGTGGAAGGAAGGCAGTTGGGTGATGTGGAATTTTTCCTTTGGATTTGATTTTCTAAGGTGAGGGTTTGTGAAAGGGGAATTTGTGTAAGGGGTGAAAATTCACTCCAAAACAACAAAAAATTGCTTCATGAAGTGGGTAGAAGCTATTTGTCTTCACTCCACAACTACTAATGGAATTTGTTGCTTTATCTTGGAAAACATTATTACTAGATTTGGTGTTCCTTTTGCAAGTTTTAGATAATGGTACACCATTTAAGAACAATGAAGTAAAGAAACTCTTGGACACATTTCACATTAAACATCATTTTTCAACACCATATTACCCACAATCTAATCATCAAGAAAAAGAAACGAACAAAACAATCAAATAAATCTTAAGAAAAATAGTAAGTAAAAATAACAAGGATTGACACACTCAATTATCTTATGCATTATGGGCTTATCCAACAAGTATTCAAACATATACAATAAATACACCTTATAACCTTATCTATGGTGTACATGAAATAATGCCTTTAGAGTTAGAAATTCCTTGATTGAGAATTTCTCTTAGGGGCCTTATTGATTAAAACACCTACAAAGAACAATGATTACAATAGCTTGAAATGCTTGATGAACAACGCATAAACACTCTCAAGCATCTCCAAGCTTATTCCAAAAGAATGAAGTGTAGTTATCATGATCATGTCATTCCTTTCTCATTTAACAAAGGGGATTTGGTGTTATATGTAAACAACGAAATGCCAATGTTGCTTTGGGTGAAAAAGGAAAGTTTAGTCTGAGTTGGTTAGGCCCTTATGTAATTGATGAAAATTATGGGTATGGAGCATAGACATTAACATAAATGGATGGTACACCTCTAAAAGAACCTATAAACGTTGCACGTTTGCATATATATCACACTTAATAATTCTTTTGAATAACTTATGTATGTTAAAGCATATTGTTAGACTAAGTAGATAGTTTTCTAGTTTATCTCGCATTGCTTCATTCTTGAAAAACAATTTTCAATGTCTCTTGAATTGTCTTGATTAATTGTTGATTAGTTTTAATTATTAATTTCTTTGGTACATTTAATATTCATTTAGTTATATGTGTGTAGTGTTAAATTAGATTATTACATCCATTTAATTTCCAAAATTATATCATAAGGGAATTTAGTTTAACACAATTTCACTTCATCAAAATGTAGAATCTAAGTAAACACAAGTGTTTAGGTTAGATCACATAACAATAGATATGAGGAAATTTATTAAATAATATTACATAGATTTTTAATAGATCACATTGAAATCTAATTCAAAACAACATAAAAACATGCTCATATATAATAATCATTAGGTTTATATACATGGTCACCATGATAACAAAATGTGGTATAATACAACGTAAATACATCTAGAGAGGCCTATGGATACCACACTCCTCACAGCCTAGGGCTAGTGATGCTTGTTGAGAAATGCTAGATCTTGAATGGCTCATGGATCTCATCTACAAACCCTAAACTTGGCCTATGGTTATAACCTCACGAATGAGAGTGGAAACACACTCTTGATCTATTTGTTCCCTATACACTCATACTATAGCAAGCTCCATTTATACCATGATGGATTTTGATTGCATTAAGGCCAATGGATCACTCTTAGAAGGATCCCAAGAGGCTCGAAGCTCCTTGTAGGTAGCTCTAATCTCCTCCTGTACAACTCTAGACTCCTCTCTAGTTCTAAAGTCATTAATGGTCCTCATAAAATCTTCATAAGTTGTCCTCCACCTTTCTAAGGGCTCAAACTGGTGAGCATGCCACCTTGTGCTAGGTGGTGGCCTATTTTCTATTCATGTCACTTGGTGTAGGGGCATAGGTGGTGTTATAGATGTAGTGAGTCAACTAAAGAAGTATAGACACTCTCATGTACCCATTATAAGGAAAGACACAACATAAGTCAAAACATTGTACATCATAATAAATGCATAACCAAAAACTTAAAAGATAAATCACATATGATCATCTAGATCACCAGCTCACCAATCAAGATATCAATAGGATATAGTAACTACCCAATCGAGACTCTTCACATGTGTAGAAAAGTTTGTAGGTGTAACATGGCTACACTCTCTATGCTCATGGGATGAAGTGTTGGTTGTAGTCATTGTCTATGCTTGGGTGATGTAAGGATGAGATGTCAATCTCTCCTTGGGGGAATCCATGGTCTCTATTAGCTACTCCCATTTAGATTGTTGATCTTCCTTTGTATCCTCTATCCTCTCATCTTCATATATATTGTATCTCCATCCATCGCCACATCCTCTCTCTCATCTCTAGGACCTAGATGAGGTCCATCATTTCCTGTCGAATGATCATTATGAAAGATGTGTGCAGGTCATGTTCTCATCCACCATCTCTCATATCTTATATTGGTTGCCACATCATCCAAATATTCCATCGGTGGTGCATCCCAGTCCTCATCGTCTAAGTCACTAAAATAGACGTCATCGATGGTAGGACAATGGATGTATCTTGTCATGGCACCACTCCATATAGCTCTCAAATATGTATTTTGTGGACTAGGTGGGCCACATGAACTTACCCAAACTAATGCATGATGTGATCATAATAAAATGCCATAACATTATAGTCATGGCATCCAAGCAACAATCTATCCTATTGCATCTCGGTCAACTATTGTGTATGATCCAACCGTTGTGGTTTAGTCATGTAAGGTCTCCATGAGATATCATCCTCCTCTAGATGATCAAACAAAACTCGCTAATATAAAACATCTTCACATTACCAAGCTTATCTTAGTGTATAACTATAGACTCTTGTAAAACCAAGGGCTGTTGTGGTCGGAAAATTAGTAGGTCTAGTGCATGTGATATGATAGAAGGCCCATGCTTAAAGGATTGTACAATGCACTATGACATGAAGCTCACAATATACAAATCAATCAAGATCATAATACAAATAAGCTAGCATACTACAACCCCACACATATAGGGTTCAATACTACTCTATATCACAAATAGTATGAACAAGGCCTCCCTCAAGGTGTGCACCTCATCCATTGAGAACACGTACTAGTGCCATAGTCACCAACATAATTTGTTGAAGAAATGGTGAGTAGGCATATAGAATCCATTTGAACTCTATCTGAGCCCTAATATCCTTAGGTGGAAAAAGGTAGTTGGTATGGTACTAAATGGCATGCCTCATCTATTGGCATGTGTGATCCTCCTCCATGTGGATGGTCTCACCCCAAATTGGTATCTTGAAGATCCAATGCATATCTTTAGGTGTTACTATCATCTCCCTGGTTGGGAGATGAAATGTACAACTATCTAAATCCCACCTTTCCACTAGCGCCATCAATATTGCATCATGATATCTCATGGGTGGCATGAGATATATCCAAAATAATCTAATAAATTAAAGAGTCTCCACATTCTCCTTATTCAGCTAGGTGACTTTCTCTTGGAGGAAAGAGAACATATGTTCTCTAATCTTTGTCAAGCCTATGGCAGAATTTGAAAGAAGAAAAATATATATCATTGGTAACGTCAAAAAAATGGTCAACCAAATAGATAATAGCAAAGAAAAAATATCTTTGGAAATTCTACCCAAACTAAGATAGGGTCGCCATTTCTAGATGGGGGGCAAGGACAGGGTTGCCATTTTAGGATGGGGTTGCCAAAATGGGATAGGGTCACCGTTTTGGGATGAGGGTCCTCCAGATGGTTGAAAAAGTATGCAAACAATGAAAAATATAAAGGAAAATAATTGATATAAGATACAACGAACTCACCTCCTATGGGATATTGTCATCTATAATCTTAGATTACATAACCTCTAGTCTTGGGGGCTCATAGGGTCGTCAGCTTGACATCTTCACTCCTTTGAAACAAGGTAATCTCCAAATGATAAATGTCAAACTTATAGTCAAAATATGTTTTTTCACTAACATATAGTAAAGTTTATCAATAGTAGATTTCATTCAAATCACCATAATGAGGGCTAGTGAACTCTATTTTTGATGTCATTTGTTATGTTGGATTCACAGTTCCATCCCCAATCCCATCCAATGCTTATTGATAGATGGTATTGTGATATCATAACCCTATCATAATAATTTCAACATATTAATTTGGTTAGGTTAGATTACTACCCTAATTCCACCTCCATAAAGTAATCAGAATCAAGGGGCATACATCTGCCCTCGAATTTGATTCTTCGTAGAAGTTTGACATGTTTTTAGACAATTTTGAATAGTTAATGAATCACTTTTTTAGGATGTGATTCATAGCATTGTGGTTTTGTAGATAAATATAGTGGGAACTTCATTCTCCTCATTTGCAAATGAATTACAATATCCATATGAGTATCCTTTTATGAAGCATGTTTTACTTTAGCTTTTATATCCAAATAGTGTCATATGGTTGCTAAAGTGGGGGCTAAATGTAGTGTAGGAAATTGTACTCCTTTGCAAGTGATAGTACAATTTCACGCTTAATTTGGACCTATTTTAGTGACCTTGCATTTATTCATTTTCACTCTTCCTAAATAGGGCCTAATTCTCTTTATTATGCATCCCAAAGCCATATTTTTCCTGTTTTAAGAAAGAACCTATATTTAATTGATGCAATCAATAATTAAAACACATTGAGGAATGTGTGTCATGGACTTTTGGGCCAGAACCCATTCACCCAAGGGAAAATAGGTCCTCCTTAATTCCTAGGTCCCATTTTTAATACGTTTTTGGTAGTCTTTTAATGATTTAAAATTCATATGCAAATGCCAACTATCAAGTTATAATATTCAAAAAATTAGAGAAGTCTATAAAGCCTAGTATTTTCACCATTTTAAACTAGAGAAGAGAACACCAAGAGAAAAGAGATCAAGAGATCAAGAAAAGTGATTTTGAAGAGAAAAAAAGAAAGAAATTTTGAAATCTTGGAGCAACATTGTGTGTATTTATAGGTCTTCAATCTCATTTGTCAATATTTTATCAAGCATTGTTCATGATTGAAGGTTGATGCCAATGGTGGAACATGATGAATTCTAGGGTTGGGAGATGCATTTTTCAATTTCTCAAACCCTAATGACTTGTTTTCTAGTGTTCCCATCTTGAAGATTCATTCTACTAGCAACCTACAACAAGGTATCATTGTGTTTCCAATTTATTTGGGGTGTAATGACTTCTTCCTAAGTGGATCTTTATCACTCATCATTTAGGAATCAATCTAATGCACTTGAGTAGGGTTTCTTTAAATTTTAGCTCATAAAAGCCATTTATCAAATTTCTATAATTTATCAAGGTTTAATTACCAAATTTGGGGTTTGACTAAGGAAAACCACCATACAAACAAATAAACATTTTCTATTATAGATTTATTTCAGGTATAGATCCGAGAATGAAGATTTGCAGGTACATGAGTAGAGTGCAGACAAAGGGCTACAAATTATCTTTTACAATTTTTGAAAGGCCTACTAAGACTCATTCACCCTAGGGTGAATGTGTCCTTCAACATATCTCAAAACAAACTTTTGGTGCCAAGTACATGTGTCCAAACCCTTCTTTGATTTTCTTGCAAACTATCAATTTGATATATGTAGCTTCAAGATCTTTCATTTTATCATATGGGTCATATTGTTCATTAGGTTTAGTTGCATCAATTCATTTCCATTTAGTTCCAAATCCTACTATCCTAAGGAGCCTAAAGATTCGGGTCTAATTGGCTCACCTTAGGGTTGATAGTCAATCTCTACACCTTGTAATATCTAAGGTTTAATGGAATTGTGGGAAGAGGGATCTATTTCATTCCTTAGTTCTTTGTATGAAGGACCTAGGACATCCTATTTTGGGATCTCCCCCTTTTCACACCATTTCAGTTATCTACACTATGATCTAAGGTGCATAAATATGTTTTGATAGAAGTTGTAACACTATCAATGCCTTGTGATCCAGATCCATTTTTAGAAGCTTATCCATAATTATTATAGTAAATGAATTGATGAAAGGTCGAGCCTAGCACAACCCATGTGGGAGGAGATCAAAGAAGCACCCTTATAAATAATGTTGAAGTAGGTGGGTAAAACCTAATTCTAATAGAGGAAGGAGAGCCATACTAAATCAAGAGGAAAGGAAGAAGATAAAGTTTTGTTTTTCCTTTCAATACTCTTTCTTTCCTTCCCTAGCCAATTTATTTTGTATCTATTGTGGCTAAGCTATTTGCATGAAGGAATGGGTGCAAGTGCAGATAGGAATGGGTGCACATGGAGATTTGATCAATTGGAATAATGTAGGTGTTGGTGGGGTTTCCAATATAGGTGTGATTTCCTCACCAATGGGAGATGAAACACAATGTGGTGTAGATATGTCCCAAGCAAAATATATGATACTATCTTACCTCTCCACTAAATAAATCCAACTAATTTTTCTTTTAATCAACTTGGCTTCTACAGTTATACAAGGTCATGACTCTACTTGCATTCCATTATTACTCTACATGACTCTTAAATTTAGTTGTTTGATGTATGATTTGTACGAAACCATAAGGATTTCACCAAATATTGAATCTTCTTGAAATTTGGACATAATAAATTAATATTAAATGGAAAATTTTCTTAAACTATTTTAGAAGTGATATGGAAAAGCAATCTGTGAGTGAGCTTGATGTTGCAAAGACATGTGGACCATAGATGATATCATAAGTTTTATTCCAAAGATGGTTAGAATTGTATGTCATTGAATAATAGATGAGGTAAATTAAAAAATAATCCTCTTGGATTTCTCCTATGTATCAAAATTGTATCTTGCATGGCAATGACCTGAAAACAACCTTTACCTTTCTATGACTTAAAAATTGTATCTTGATATTTGTATTAGCATGAAATTTCTATGAATTCACAAGAACTTATCCTCTATTATGATTATCAATCAATTGGAAAAATTAGCTACTTATTTTTAATAGCAATTCTCCCCAAAACTAGGATATACCATTTCATGATGTCTGATTTCTAGAAATCTTAACCTACACTTCTTTTGGAACTATGAAAATAGGGAAAAAAATATTTTTCTAAGAGCTGGGGAAATGGTAGAATTGGATGCTCGATGAACTGAAGTATTAGGAAAAGAAACATAAGTTATCTAGAAAAACTTTCATTCACATCTTTCTCAAAAAGAATTTCTTGCTTTGTGAAATGCAGCCATTCATTTGTAGTCTTTATGGAGAGACATTTTTATACATGAATATGTAAGTCAACTAGTGGTAAATTTTACCTCCATATTAAATATTCTATTGTTGGTTGCAAAATTTCTTTCTCAAAGCCAATGGTTTATAGTACTTGATATGCTATGTAAATTTATGGGCTATACAATTTTTTATTTTCTTGAGCAGGAAAGATTTCCTTTTTCAACATATTTTAGTATTTTTTTGTTTTCAAGTAACCATTCTCACAAAATCTTTAAAAACATGAAAAGAGCTCTTCGTTGTTGTGGCAACGCCGACATTTGCAAGCTTGCGAGCTCACTCCTCCCATTTTCCTTGAGTGCATGTGGTTGAAGGTGATATTGTTCCATCTTTCATTCACTTAGCATCATTGTATTTATTTTGTAGCATATTGTTGTTTATCATAGTGCATAGTACTTCCATTTGAATACCTTTCTTTATCACATTTCTTCTATCAGTGCTATATTGGTTGTCCTTGGAGGTGGAAACACCAAATTTGGGGATTCACTATGAAAATTCTTTATATGCAACCTCTACATTTTTCTTTTCTTTTGTGTGTAGGTTTCTTGTTGAGTGGAGAATTTGAAGATATCAAATCATGGGTAGGAAGGTGCACTTTCCTCGTCCTCTTTTTTTCAATTCATATATTAGATCAAGTTAAAGTATTCTTCTTGCTATTCGGTCATTTAGTTACTTTATGTTTTTAGTTATTGCATTTAAATCACATATGTTAAGTTGTAGGTTCCCTCAATTTTTAGGTTGTACTTTATACTTTTTGTCTGTATGGACTCCAATGCCCCATTGAGAAGCCAACATGTTGTGCTATTGTTCATGTCCCACCCTATAGTCCTTTGGCATTGAGTCATCTAAGTTGTAGTGCAAACTATGGAAACTCACTCACCTAACTTTCTAAACCTTTCGGGTTGATAGAAGGAAAGAGGCAAATCAGTTGTCCTTCCTTTTCACCCCCTTAAACATCAAACCTATCTTAAACAATGCCTTAGTGTGAAAAAAATTAGGGAAGTTGATTATTCTAGACCTTTGCATGGCTTGGGGTCTTGAGCAATTGGTCCCCCTCCTCTACATTTTGATGAACCTAACGTGAACTGTTTTGGGTTTCGTTTCATGATGTTGAAGGAGTCTTCTCCTATTTTGTAGGTGTATTGTAGGTATGTGAATTGTGAGGTGTCTAGCCTTGAAACCCAACCTATGAAACCTAGTAGTGTAGATAGAAAAAACCCTAAACATTGTGAAGTGAAACCTAGGATAGGTCACTATTTAATTGTTAAACCCTTAGGGGCTTTTGAGAAATTACTTTGCGTTGTATGTAGAAGATAGCTTATTTCATGCATCTTACCATCTCATTTGTGTAGCCTACAAATGGGTCTCCTAATATAACCTTTACATCATAGGACTTGTTAATCAATGCTAATAGAGAACCCTCTCCTTTATGCATTCCCACTCGGATCAACAAGAATACCATGACTAGTGTTCTCATTGATCCTACATGTCAAGTTAATGTTATTACAAAGGAGATCATGCTAAGAGAATTTCTACATAAGGATGGGTACAATAAATATAAGAGCATGATATGTAAACATGATGGGATTTTCCTCCCTCCCATCAATTCTATCACCCTTTCAGTCTTGGTTGGCCCTAGGACTGTGAATTCCCTTTTCAACATTATTCAAGAGTTTGAATTGTTGAAAATGAAGCTAGAAATTCCTTGGATGGTTTTCATGAATTCATCCCTTTAGTGATTCATAAATGCTTGAAACTCTCCCATGAGGGATCCATGCACCTTGTGCCTGACACTAGGTACAAAAACGTAGTGTCACATGACACTTATTCATTATATCACTTTTGGCCTGCCCCTATTGGTCTACTTCCTCCAAGGAAAAACCTCTTGTATCACACAAACATAAAATATAAGAATGGGGGCATAGCATTGAAATTGACCTATCCTCCTTCCCCCTATGCTATTTTGGTAAAGCCCTGCATGATAGTGCAACATTGGGCTGCCTTTGTCTCTCAAAAGGAGGATAATTTTTATCATGCTCAAGAGCCTTCTTCTTCCTCTACAATTCCACCTACTTCTACCTCTTTCCTTGCTACAATGCTGTCAATGTTTGCCTCTATGCATCCCTTGAGGAGTTCGATGGTGCCTTCTTGGCAAAAGGCCAAATGTCAAGTGTTCAACCTTCTTGTCTTACCCACGATGCCTTGGATTTTATTTTTTGGTAAGTGAAAGGGTCCCTATGGAGTAGATCCTACGTCCTAACTATTGTGGCCTCCTATTGTTCCTACCACTAGGGTGGAAAATGGGAAGAGGCTCACCGCTAAGGCACTTGAGTCTACTCTGTTTGTTGTAGTAAATGTTCCTACATCTCTTCCTCCTATTTTTATCCAGGAGTCACTCCCTCCATCAAAAATGACTATGATGGACACTCCCATGATAGAATAGGAGCCTTCTACTTCTTCTCAAGCTACAACTTCTAGCCACTAAGCAAGATGATTTACAGAAGAAAGAAGGGGGGACAACAACTCCTACTTTGGTGTCTCTTGTTGTGTCCTCTTTCGCCCCTTCTACTTTGGTTCCAGTCACCTTGATCTTGCTTTCAGCTCCCCCCGCAAGTTTGGATGATCCTCACGCTAAAAGGGTGCAAGTTTTCATTGCTCCCTCAGTTGAGCCTCCTCTCTTGATGTCCCTTTTGTACATCCCACCCTTTTCTAAGCCTATGGCTATGTTGAATACCTCAGTGGTGTTTTCTATGATTATCTCTGCTTCTTCCTCACTTTTCACTTACTCCGTGGGGATCTTGTATGCTTTGATGAAGCACAAGTTGGAGAACAACCCTGATTCTAATGGGTGTCAAAAGAAGGGATCCCCTTCTTTGGAAGCTAGTTCTACTTTGGCTTGTGTTGTCCTAGTGAAGGAGGCTTCCCTAGCATCCCTCCGAGTTCATCATTGCCCCCGAGTCTATCAATGAGGTTGGAAGTGGATTTTAGGCACCTCCTTCATTACCCACCTAGTTGACACATGACACTCTCGTCAAGTGCATGTTCAACTCAGTAGACAATGTTCCAGCTTTGTTAGTGATTTATGCAAAATAAATGACATTTACCTCACAAGAATTAAGCAGAGAAGACCTTGAGGGGCCCTCTTCCTTAGCTCTTTTCACATGAGAGGTGGACTTTTCTCCCTTTTCTATTCCTCCCTTGTAGGCTTGTCCACCTTCCCCTTATAATGATCTAGATTAGGAGAATGACGACCTCTTGGTTGATGAGGACTATAAGGGAATTTCTTCTATATATGTAGATTAGATTTGTGTGTGTGTTGTGTTTCTCTCATGTTTTTTTTATGTGTTCCTGGAGGACCCTTGTCATCCTTGTAGGTGCTTGGACACAAGAGTGTCATGTGTCATAAACTTCTATTTTTCACATTATTCTTCCTTTGTTGTTCCTTGATTTTTGATAATTGGAGATGATGCAAAGTGTTGGGAGAATTTAGGCCTCCCTTCAATGTTTACCCATTTTTAATTTTTTTTTTTTTCACATAATTTTTTTCACATGGTCTAAGATAGTAGGGAATTGATGATACTTCATATATAATATTATATTATATCTATCTCTCTATATCTATGAGTAGTTTTGACCCCGAAATATCAAAACCTCTTGTCTCTTAGTTTCTCCATCTTTTCTTATGTTATCTTTTTATCTTTCTCTCTCATTTGCTTGTTTTGTAATGTTGCGGTGCCTATGTGTTGTCACTCACATGTATGATCAAATTTCCATGGTTACATCTTGCCATGTATCATGGGCCACAACATCAATTTTTCCTCTTCCTTAGGATGTCATGGGCATTTTTTTTCAACACACACCATCCTATGGGGGGCCTATCATACTTATTTGATTTTCAAAAGGTGTATTTAGTGGCCAAAAAAATCTCATTGAAAATACTTTATTTTCCAAAAATTGCATTCTTCAACAAGGAATCATACCTGAATTTTTCTTTCATCATAGATTCATAAAGAAAGAATATGAAAACTTTCCTTTGAGAGGGGAGTACTTTTTATAATGAAGAAGTTAAAAAATTTCCCTTATGAGGGAGTATTCTTCCTTTCAAATTTCTTGATGAAAAGGATATTTTGAAAGGATTCCTCAATGCTAGAATTGTTTACAAAAAATATCACCACCTTTCGAATATAGTGTCCATTAAGCAAACCCCTTTCCTTTTGAAGGGTTCCTAAGGGACCCCTTTAAAAGCTTCTCCTTCAATTGTTGTCTATCTTTGTGATTGTTTGTTTGCCTATGTGGACTTTTTCCAACATGTTTTGTCTATGTATAAACATGTTGCTTTGTAGGAACTGTGAAGATGCTTTTTGAATTAAACTTGGAGGACCGAGCACCTTGAGCTTGCCTTGTAGGGTCGAGCACCTACAAGGGCCTATCAGATTCTATAGAGCCTTTCACATCTAACCTCCCTTGGGACTAAACACTTGTGGCACCTCCTCTGTAGGATTGAGCACTTGCAAATCCTTTTGTTCACCTTCTGTGGGTCTTGTTGTGCATGTTTTGCACACACACCCTACCGTGGGTAGGGACCCCCTCTTTTCACTCCCGACAGGTTGCTTTGCTCCTGTCTTGTTTTGTGTGTCCCATTTTCCATGCCAAAATTGGTCATGTGCCTTCAAACGATCAAATTCCCTTGACCAAATTCACCTACTTGGGGTATTCAAATCGAGGGAGAAATAAAGTCCCCTTCCCTTTTCTGCCTTTTGTCTTGTTCTTGCTGACTTGGTCCCTGATCGTTCAATTTTCTTTCTACATTTTTGACTTTGGGGACAAGTTTCTTGTGGATTTGGGATGTTTTTGTGGTGCCTAAGTGAACTGCCAACATTTCATTAAGTTTCGGTGGTTTCAAAAAATTTCTTCCAGAACTTTGTCCCTCTTTAACTATTTTGAACATTCGTGGACCCCTGACAGTCCACTTTCTACATTTTTTATTTTGGGGACAAGTTTATTATGGATTTGGGATGTTTTTGTAGTGCCTAAGTGAACTACCAACGTTTCGTTAAGTTTTAGTGGTTTTTGAAATTGCCTTCTGGAACTCCGTCCCTCTTTGGCTATTTTGAACATTTGCCGACCCTCAACAACCCGACCTCTAGAACCCAGCCCCTCCATGGTTGTTTCTGGGACTCCATCCCTCTATGGCCATTTTGAACATCCGCCGGCCCCCAATGAACTAGCCTCTAGAACCCGGCCCCTCTGTGGCCATTTCTGGAACTTCGTCCCTCTTTGGTTGTTTTGAACTTCTGTGAACCCCGATGGTCCGTATTCTACATTTTTGACTTTGGGGACAAGTTTCTTGTGGATTTGGGATGTCTTTGTGGTGCCTAAGTGAACTTCCAATATTTCATTAAGTTTCAGTGGTTTCAAAAATTTCCTTCCAGAACTCCTTCCCTCTTTGGCTATTTTGAACATTTGCTGACCCTCAGCGCCCTGACCTTCAGAACCTGGCCCCTCCATGGCCGTTTTGAACATCCGTGGACCCTTGAAGACTTAGCCTCCAAAACTCAACCCCTTCATGGCTATTTTGAACATTCATGGACCCCTGACGACCTGACCTCTGGAACCCGACCCCTCTGTGGTCGTTTTCAAGACCCCGTCCCTCCGTGGCCATGTTTAGGACTTTGTCCCTTTGTTGCCATCTAGGACTTTCCTTTTGGGCCGCTGTGTGCTCATTTCCATTTCAAAAGGGTAGTGACCCTTTGACTTTCCCCTTCCAAGCTTCTGCTTTTTTAACATGGTTCAATTCCCCAGTAGAGTCACCATTTGTTGTGCATGTTTTGCACACACACCTTGCCGTGGGTAGGGACCCCCTCTTTTCGCTCCCGACAGGTTGCTTTGATCTTGTCTTGTTTTGTGTGCCCCATTTTCCAATCCCAAATTGTTCATGTGTCTTCAAATGATCACATTCCCCTGACCAAATTCACCTACTTGGGGTATTCAAATATGAGGAGAAACAAAGTCCCCTTCCCTTTTCTTCCTTTTGTCTTGTTCTTGTTGACTTGGTCCCTGATTGCTCAATTCGCTTTTTACATTTTTGACTTTGGGGACAAATTTCTTGTGGATTTGGGATTTTTTGTGGTGCCTAAGTGAACTACCAATATTTCATTAAGTTTCGGTGGTTTCAGAAATTTCCTTTTGGAACTCCGTCCCTCTTTGGTTGTTTTGAACATTTGTGGACAAGGCAGTCTGGCCTTTGGAACCTGGCCCCTCCACGGCCATTTTCGGGACTTCGTTCCTCCGTGGCCATTTTGAACATCCACCAGTCCCTGGAAACCTGACCTCTAAAACCCAACCCCTCCATGGCCGTTTCTAGGACTCCCTCCCTCTGTGGCCATTTTGAACATCTATTGGCCCCCAATGACCCGGCCTTTAGAACCCGGCCTCTCCGTGGCCGTTTCCAGAACTATGTCTCTCTTTGGCTATTTTGAACTTCTATGGACCCCTAATGGTCCATGTTCTCCATTTTTAACTTTGGGGACAAGTTTCTTGTGGATTTAGGATGTCTTTGTGGTACCTAAGTGAATTACCAATGTTTCATTAAGTTTCAGTGATTTCAGAAATTTCCTTCTAGAACTCCATCCCTCTTTGGTTGTTTTGAACATCCACTAGCCCTCGGCGAACTGGCCTTTGAAACTCGGCCCCTCTGTGGCCATTTTCGGGACTCCATCCCTATGTGGCCATTTTGAACATCCGTGGACCCTCGGTGACCCGGCCTCCAGAACCCGACCCCTCCTTGGCCGTTTCTTACTTATGGCATTTCATGTACATAGGATTCAAGGAGCTTACTGTGGGTCTGACAAGAGACCCATCGAGAAATTTGAACAAGGAATGCACATAGCTATTGTCACCATTCATTTCATGTTCGCTTCTCCCCCTAACACCCACCAAAAAATTAGTGTTAGAAGAAGGCCTATCCCAAGGAAGTCAATGCCAAAAATGAAAGGGGGTGGCCTTGAAGAAAGCATAAGGGAGTTGTCTACCTGAATAAGGGGAAACCAATCAATTTATGCCAATCGTCAATCGGCTCGTTTGATCCATGGAAGAACACTGCAAACACATCAAGTAAGAAGGAAAATTTTAGGTAGTTTCAACTACAGTGAAAAGGGCAATAACTAAATGACAATACTATTATAGCACTTAGGTACTAGGTGACAAAATAGGGAAAAAAAATTGTATTTTAAAATTATTGGATAATGAGGGGTAGGTGGAACCCTAATGTAAATCAAATCTAGGCCACTCATTGTGAATTAATCCTAGCCATTCATTTGGGCTTTGGAAAACTATAAATAAGGGATTTCCCCTCATTTTTAAAGGGTTAAAGAAATGATGTAAAGACATTCTACAACAATAGAAAGCAACATTGCATGATTTATGGGTTTTCCTTTTGAATTTTCTCTTTATGTATGCATGGTTCAACTTCCCTATTAGTTTAGGTGTTAGTTTCTTGAATGGAAGTGGTGATGGTGATTGTTGTTTTCGTATTTGATGAATTTCCAACTCATGATTTTTGTGGTTCATTCACGATGAGTCACTTTGCAAAGCTACTATGAGCTCTTTACTTCATTGTTGCAACTTAGATCAATTGCATGTGCATGATGTGCATGTGCAATTTGAAAATCTACAATCCTTAGAAGATTGCACTAGTTTTGTGTAACTGTAGGCTCCTCTTGGCCAAGCAAAACCTAGTTTAGGGAGTTTGTCTACTATAGCAGCCACCATGATCATTGTTCATTCATAGTTTTAGGCCTAGGAACTTCCTCTCTTCCCTCCCTTTTTTTTTTTTTTTGAATGATCTTAGGAAAGGATCATTACACATTGTAGAGCTAAATCGAATGATAAAATGGAGTTCAAGACTACTGTTTGAACCTACAAAAAATGCACAAATTCTCCATATTAGGAACTCCATTTGCAGATCCAACTTCCCCACTTTGTAACTCATCTGTAAGTCTACCTTGTGTTTCCAAAAAATCACATGAAACAACTGAGATATTCCAAGCACTATCAAGACTTGACATTAGAGACCTTGGGATGGTGTTCTACAATTTGATTGTGGAAGATTGTCTTTTAAGAGAGGTGATGCACCTATGCATTTTCTATGTTGAGAAGTGCATAAAAAACACATCAATTAAACTGGCACTAGAAGGAGGGCATGACATGTTGAGGCTACAAAGCTGAAAATTGGAACTTTAAAAAGAGCACATTCAAAGAAGAAATATGAGATAAGGAGATCTCTTTTAATTCTAAAAAATCAAAATATTCTGAAGGCAAGTAGAAGCTAAGTCAAAATGGAGCAACGTGCACAAATTAACATCACTTATCTACATGCAAATTTGAACAAGAGACTGAATAATCCATTACAACAATTCACTTTGGCAGATAGATGTCGTATCCATTGCACTCACAAACATAATGATTTGGGGTGTTTCACTTTTTTGAGCAAGATTGAAAGAGTATTGCAGGGAGAAATTCCCTTTTGGGAAATATAACAACCTTTAGCTCCTATAGACCCAGAGGAAGAGTTGAAAACCATGGTAGGAAAAGCATTCAAGGAGCTGATCTAGGAAAATTTGAGCAACAAGGATGGACCAAGATTGGAGGAAGTACTAATGGAAAGTTGGTGTAGATTTCACAATGCACCACATTCAGAATTTACGCGTCAGACATGTGACAATGTCATCACTCAAGTCAAGGGTTTTTCAGACAAGTTGGAGTAGTCAAATGTCAAAGAGGATGAGTCATCCCATGTGGCCAAAGAGTTGTCAACATTTGGAGGAGAGCACATCGAAGTGGGACCAAGGGATTCAACACAAACTAGTGTTGGTACAATGAATGTTGAAGCTGAAAATAAAAAGGAAGAAGTTGATTTCAGTAGGAGAGCAGAATGCTCTAATGAAAATTTAGTTAGAAGGGAGTTGGAAAGCCTTTCCTTTATCAGCAAACAATAGTAATCTAATCTAGAAGAGGAGTCATTGGAATTTGAAGATGAATCAACAAATTTTGCAACAGTGCATGCTGGGATAGCCAACAAAGATGTTGAAGAACAGGAAGAAGAAAAGGTTGACAACCTTGGAGTAGTAGAAAATGATGACAAAGGTATAAGTGAAATTAGATTAGAAGACCTCTCCTTCGTCAATGACACCAATCAAGAATATGAAAATGAAAGTTTGGAGGAGTGGGAACAACCACTCGCTATGGATTTCTACCATCAAACTTATTTTTCAAGTGATGGTGAGGACCAGTAGCTGAAAGATATGACCAACTCATCTCCATATTAGCAAAGGATTGGTTGAAGCTAAAATGACAAGTGGATTTGGAGGTGCTACTACTGCCAAATTGGTGCAGACTTCATGATTCATCACACTTAGAGTTTACATGTGGAATGTGCCAAGAAGCCATTAAGCAAGTCAAAGGAAAAGTGAGGTAGCCAAGCACACCACTTCCTGTAGTTGCTTCAAGGATGGAACGTGAAGACCAAGATCCTGAATTGAGTGATGACTCGGCTAAAGGGAGGCTTCAAGAGGATTTTGGGGCAGCAATAGAAGAAGGACAACAATATAGTCTTGGACTTTCGAGCGATGAAGTAGATCAAATGAGAATGTTTTCCACCAGTCACCAAGAAGTTCTTCCTCTTGAAGAGCATTTGTGTACCATGGACGATCGGATTTTTGGCTAGTCTTTGGAGGGAGATTTTGTAGAGGATTTTGGTCCCCTTGATGACGTGCCATAATTTGATGACTTCTTTCCATTAGGGGTTATATTGTGGAGGTACACCAACACTAAAGAAGAATACATTCTAGAAGATGGTAGCGATGAAGGCATACCACTTGCCCCTCCCATTGAGAAATACTAGAGCCTCTAGAGTGGGAGAGGGGTTCCTTCTCTATCTAAAACAATGGTGACCAAGAGGAAACAAGTGAAAATAATAAGGAGATACACAAACAACTAAGAGAAGAAGACAAAGGAAAATGTGCTGAGATAGCTACCAATAAAGATGAAGCACCTGACTGACTACAAGATGCAACTTGGAGTCCTTCCGCCATGATCGTTATTGATCCTCCTTCATATTTAGATGGATGCAATAGGAAAAATTCACAAATGTCATCATACCATGACATTGAACATCATGAAAATAAGGCTGACACCTAGGAGAGGAACTGGGACAACATGCTGCTTTTTGAGGACAACAATCAAGAGATGAAGTCTGTCTTCTCAAAGAACAACTAAAGTGGATTGGCGATCCCACACAAGACCTAGAAGGGGTGCTTGCTGCCCCGTTCTCCCATCCTTATGAAAGCTTAATGCATGAAGTTCTGCATCCTCAATTGTTCCTACTTGAGGTACCAATGTAACAATCAACAATGTGGTGGTTGGTCTCGACTGTCAAACACTGCCACCTCCATGTGGCAATGTCTAGGTTCTATCCTTCATTTCCCCTATTATTTCTCATAACTAAACTTATTATTTTGATTATGGAAATGAGGGAAAAAAAACATGTTTATGGATTAACCATGGGTTCAATGAGCCTCCTCAATTGCTGATTTTTTATGATGATGTGATTGAACTCAAGTGCTGCAATGTTGAATTTCTTTTTTCAGAATATAAAGATAAATTTGCATGTGTAGACACATAAAATATATTGATTGACATTGTGTATCTAACCCTAATCACTAACATTGTTTCATCCTGAATCATCCTTCGGTCTAACCATTTAATCAAATACCCTTATTTGATTAAATTCATCATTATTTCCTCTCATAATAAGTTAGTTATCTAATCAAATCATCCTCTCTCTTGATATTTAAATCAACTTGTCTGATCTAACTATCCCCATTTAATTAAATAGTCAATTTTATTTAATTAAATCTCTAAAGTCTGTCTATTAAATAAAATAAATTAAAACCTTATTTAATTTAATCTAACATTATCTCTTTCAATTAAATAAATAAAAAATCTTTATTTTATTGGTCTCTTATCACATTCTTCTCATTATTTGATTTAACTGAATCCATAAATTTAAGTCAAATAGGTCACATCACTAAATCCATTCATTAAATTAATTAACCTGGATTAATTCAATCTCTTATCATGTCCCATCCTCTAGCTCTTCCCACTTGCGCATGAAAATAGACTTATTTGATTTATTAAATCTCTATTTTCCTCAACAAGGCATCTTTTAAGGAATATTATTCAAGTTTGAATTCAAAAATCTAATTTGACATGTACATACAACAAGGAATTTACTCTATCTTACATGTCCCTTTCCTTGAGCCAAGTGGCCTTCAATGCATTCTTCCTTCCCTCTTGCATGTCATTTTAACAAAATTCAAAATTCAAAAATATGCATTTATTGGCACAATCATCAAAACTTGCACATCCTCCATCCATTCACAAGTTGACAAGTGGAACTTTTCCATTGGCTTATTCTTAGTCCCACATTTCTCTATTTTGGTCATGCTTTCAACTTGTCAATCTATAAATAAGAGGTTAATCTCCTCATTTGATCATCCACAATTTGAGTAAACTTACTATGCTCAAATTATTAGCAAATTCCATGCATTATCATTGAATCTTAGCTAGGTTATGTAGGTTTTGGTATTGAAGCACTCACCATTCTTCATCAAAGTGGATCATTCATCAACATTCAACAAGCTTGCATCATTGGAGTTGGGAAATGGCCAATTTTCACATCAAATTGGCACCAATTCCCTCAAGAGATTAAGAGTTTACATTGCATTAGAATAGGATTTGACATGCTTTAAGTTTATTATGTTCATCATCTTATTTCTTTTCCTCTTTTGCAATCTAAATGAATTTCTTGAGGAATCTACATTCTAACCTTGCATTTGATCTAATTTGTTGATTGGTTTCTTGTGTTATTGTAGGTTTTGGATTTAGGTTCACATTTTGGTGCTAGAAAGAGGGCATCATCTCATTTTTAATCACATTTTTCTAAAAGTTTTGTGTTTCTATTTTATGCATAGGAAAACTCTAGCACTGAAAGCTCAATGTTGCCATATAGCACTGCTGGCTCTCCAACATCACCATATAGCACCATTGGAAAATACAAACTGCGACGCTTTAGCCATCCCGCCTAAATTTTTTGAATTTGAATTTTAAACAATGACGCTAGTGAAAAGGGTGACGCATTTGAGCTCACTGGTTCGGGCACAAAGCATCGCTGACTAGTAAGTGGCGCTATACAACACCGCTCGGGAAATCAAATTGTGACGTAGTCATGGGTTGCGCCACTGGTAGGGAGTAAAAATTATAATTTCATTTTAGCACATTCCTTTTGTCAAATGATAAGTTTATCTTCTATTTTTTTATTTTTAACCTCTGTGTTTTATAGAATCTGACTGATTTTCTTTCTTGTAGGTTGAATAAAAAAAGAAAAGAAAGAAGAAGCATGATGATAGTATTTCGCAAAATCAAAGTGTTTTTAAGCACTTTAGTGTTTTTTTAACACTCTTAGGAAACCGTTATCTCTTCTTACTTAGGATACTAATTTCATTTGGGCTTTAAAAAGAACCTTTTTTATTTTTGCAAAGGCTTAAGATGAACATTAGAACTACAACTTACTAGAGTTTTTTTTTAGGTGAACAATTGAATAAAACAACTCTCATTTGTCCTTTGGTGCTTTAAAAAGAACTCACAATTGCTTTATGTCCTTAAAATGAACAAGTGCAACTTTGTCTTCATGGTGGCTTACTTAAACTAACTTCATTGAAAAAGGACGTATGTGCTTCTCTCGCACTTATAGTGATCTTGAAAATCTTGTGCGAGTGTGAATGGACTTATTGCATGTGTTCTCCCTTTGTTTCTAAACAAGGGTCAATGAAACTATGAATAAGTTTATTCACTTTTGTTTATCTTAGAGGGTCTTCCTTGGGGAAAAAGTACTCACCCAAGGGAACGACTCAACTGGTAACACTTTAAAGCCAAAAGTATTTCCAACTGGGATATAAATGTGGGTATTGGAGTAAACACCAATATCACGTGGTTGGATTCGACGAGATGGATTTGAAAAGGGACTCTCATCATATGGGTCAATCTCCACAAACGGAAAGTCCTAATTAAAACCCATGTTTTAGAATTGCCAAAATTCTTGTTCTATTTGTTGGTGCAAGAATGGTTGTTCTGAAGCTTGAGCACACTTTTACGGTCTTTAGTAGAAATGGAAAGCATGCCATGGGAGTTTCATGGGTGTTGATGCTTGGATGCCTTGTATAAGTGAGTGTTGTGGAGGGGAGCCAGTGCGGTCAAGCATCTAACCATTTGCTAAAGATAAGCGTAGCTAGACTTGTCCAAGTGGGGATTCAACAAATATTATCTTCCATATCCATAAGGTTATACTATTCTTGGTTACAAAATGCTTTGCTTGTTTGAAAATATCTTGGAAACAAACAATTAAAAATTATCATCAAAATTTCAAACCCTTTAAGGAGACAAATACAATTGACCCAACTCATGTGTTATTTATTTCCCTTGGGATTTTATCCTTAGAGGTTTCTAAACACCTGGGCTACATCTCAATTTTTCTACTAAAGTTAAACAATAGGCAACCCTTTCCTTGAATTCATCTAAGTTCCACATAACATAATTTGTAGGATTTGAATAAATTAAGACATTGGACATCTAGTTTGAAAAAACTAATTAAAAGAGGTGTTTGAGATAAAATAAAGTCACTAAGAAAAGAGAACAAAATTTACTCTCACATGTGTTGAAACCTCATGATTTCCAAGAAGGTCAAAATCCCAAAACCAAAATCCTTGAGTCAAATTTCAAAATTTAGGAGTCATACTCAAAAGATCATCAATAAATACAATATAAAGTGCAATCAAAAGCAACACATCAAGATAAGCAAAAAATTCACAAGGTTCTATAGGCTCATCCCTTTGAACAATCTAGAAATGTATGCTCAATTTGAACCACTTCTTAGTTATAGAGGTCCTTAGAAACATTGCATGTTCTTTAATACCGAGGTCTAGGAAAAAAAAGGGTCTTTTTAGGTACATCTTAGGATCAAAAATCTCTTTGATCCATTCTTCAAAACATCAAACCAAAAATCACCTCACCATCATCTTTTGAGAAATCTTGAAATTATCCTTCATGCTAGGCGTTTTGGAAAAAATCAAATCATCAAATCCTTCATACAAAATCCTTGAAATATTTATCCAAAAATCTTTGGCTAGGTATGTGTAAATGCATCCTTTTGCATATACTTAGTCAAAGTTATCAAACCATCTTGTTTAGCTAAGTATATGTAGATGCATCCTTCTTCATATGCTTGGTTAAATTATCATCTTATTTGAATAGGTGTGAGTAGATTCATCCTTCTCCCTACACATATTCAAATTATCATCCTTTGAGTGAATCTACCCCTTTGATAAATCATCCAACATCTTAGGGTCTATTTTTTCAAATCAAAGCCAACCAAAATCAATCAAGTCAAGGAAAATCCCAAAATAAAAAATAAAAAATCCAAAAACATATCCAAAAGTCCCAAAATTCTAGTATCCCCTCAAGATTTATCAAAATATCAAACATCCACATCATCCATCTCTTTCATCATCATCACATCACCTTTTGATCCTCAAAAGATATCCTAAAAAAATTCTCTTTTGGGCATAAAATAAGATCAATCTGAAAGAATTAAGAGATTCATCTCCCATATTCTTGAAAATTGATCCTTGTTTTATGGTTCAAACTAGATATAAACACAAGAATAACATGGAAGCCGACAAAGAAACACTCGCTTCAAGTGACCTAAGCCAAATGAACACCGAAATAAATCATGTTTCGAATCAAGCAATCCTTTGACTATCTCATCATCACAAAATCCACAAGAGGAAATTAAAGGAGAAGATCTTACCTTTGGGATGTCAAATGAAGAAATAACCGAAATACTCCAAAATCTAGAAAACCATAAGATCATCAACATCATGATGAGGCTTAACCCTTCACTATACATGCTTGAACTAGGAAAACAAGGGGCCAAATTACCTTCTGATTTCGACGTGAGTACTATAGTGGAGACATATTTACCCCCAATATCATCTACCATCCCCATCTCATTTACACTCCCATCCCAAAGCATCACTCAAAAAATTCTGCAAATCACAACATCCTTTGCTCCAACCCAACCCAATGCTAATAAGGGAAATGCATTTCTTAATGCTATTCAAATACACCCCCTTGTTAATAATCAAGACTTGGATGCAAATACCATTTTGGAACAAAACATACCCAAAAATACATTACATAAATATGACCCTCTCACTTTCCATAATCCTAATGATCCACCATCATCATCCTTCCACGTAACACCTCAAAATTCTCTCCTCACAAATTTGCAAGAGGAAGGTGACATGTTCAGACCTGGGGGAATTTTTGACACCACATCATTTTCTCAAGAACTCACACCCCTCACATTTTCACCTCTTCCACCATTACCATCATCATCCACACCACTCCTTAGCTTAGGGCTTCCCCCTTTACCAAGTATCAACCAAATCAGCATCTCGAATATCAATCAAAATATCATGCATAACTTATCATTGATATCGTAGCAATAAATGACAACTACACAAGAAATCACGACATCATCGACCCCCCTAACATCTCAAAGCATGGTCTCTCAAGCACCAACCACATCATTCACCACTCAAGCCACTAACACAACATCACTGCTCACCACCACAAACACCATTCTGAATCTACCACCACCCCCACCACCACCAAACTCCAATTTATCAAATCAATACAACATGGCATTGCAAGCCGCTCACCAAGCTGCTTATCAAAAGGAATTCCTACAAGTGTAAATGAAAAAATCCACTCAACTAGCTACCCAACAAGCTGCCCAAGTAGCACAAAAGGCTCAAGCCACTCAAATTTCACAGCAAGCACAGCAAGCACAACAAACCCAAGCTTTATTACAAGAAGAAGAAGAAGATGCTCAAGCTGCACAATCTTCTCAAGCAGCCCAAGCCGCATTAAAAGCACAAAAGGATTCCCAAGCCCAAATTATATTGCAACAACAAGCAACATAAGCACAAGCCCAAAGATGAGCAGTGCAAACACAAGCTCAAGCACAAGCACACACCCAATATCAAGCACAACAAGCACAACTTCTTGCACAAAAATAAGCAACACAACTACAAGCATATGAACAAGCAATAAAAAAATATCACGAGTAGCAAGAAGCAGCCCAATTAGCAGCCCAACGACAAGCGTTGTTGGAACAACAACAAGCACAACATCAAGCTCAACAACAAGCAATCTTAGCACAACAACAACAAGTGTTGTTTATACAGTAGAAAGTGCAAGCATACCTAGCTCAAAAAAATATGCAAATACCATCAAACAACACACCAAACAACCCACCCATCCAACCCACAATAGAAACACCCCAAAATACCTTCATCCCACCCCTGATCCACAAAATGATGTAATACAAATCAGGTTGCTCTCGCAACAAGTGCTCGATCTTCAATTAGGGCGAACCACAAAAACACAAAGCAACTTGTGTCCCTATCCATTTGATAGAAGCCTTGTGATGAAACCATTCCGCAAAGGATTCGAGATCCCCAAGTTTGAAAACATCGTGGGACGGGAAACCCTGAAGATCACATTTGGGAATTCCAGGTTCACTGCATGGAATTCGCATATGATGATACCTATCTAGTGTGGCTATTTCCTAGAAGTTTGGCAGGCCATGCAATGGAATGGTTTTCTCGCCTACCTATAGGAATCAAAAAATCCAAGAAATTATAGATGCATTCAATAAAAATTACGCATGTAACATTTCCATGGATGTTAGTATAATGTGAATCAACTCTGTGACTTCCACAAAATCAAAGGGCATACCATGAACAATTGCATGAGGCTAAAAAAAAATAGTTCAAGATCTCATCGATCAAAGGATTATAAACATGGAACAACCAATAGGAAACCAAAACCTTAAGATATAGACGAATCTGATGCCTAACCATGGAAATAAAGGGAATAATAACATAGATAAAGGGAAATAAACCTTCACAAATGTAAATCATGTATATGAAACCATCATTGCTTCCCTAGAGGAACACTGCGCTACCATCACCATCAAAGGAGCCCATGTCGATTGTGGAGTCACCACAAGAGGCAGAAAAGTTACCATCGTAAGATCATCCTAGAAAAATATATTCATTGCACATAGATCTATCCCCAATGGCTACAATGTCCTAGATTAGGTCAAAAGAATTTCAGCGCAAATCCCCATCATGGAGTTACTAAAAATCTCATCTGCTCATAAGAGAATCCTAGAAGAAGCATTGGCTTCATCCAATGTTCCCGCAGATCTTGATGCGGAACAATTCCAAGCTATGGTCAGAAAAATCATTACACCAAACCTCCTCATGTTCTCTAACCAGGATTTCCCCACTCAACCATCTCACAACTATGCAGTTCACTTAGAAGTCCTAGTGCACAAAAGCAAAGTCAAAAGAGTCTTGGTGGATGGAGGGGTAGGCTTGAATATATGTTCTCTCAAGCTCATCAAAAAATTAAAAACCTCTAAGGATTCTATTGACAAAGGAAAGGGTATCACAATAAGAGCATATGATGATCAAGAAAGAGTGTCCCAAGGCACAATTAAAATCCCTATTCAAGTAGGGCTGACTATCATGGAAACCACTTGTTAGGTCCTGGACCTCAACTTACCATATAACATCCTCCTAGGATGCCCATGGATTCATGCAATGAAGGAAGTAGCATCAAATTTCCATCAATGTGTGAAATTCACACATGAGGGATAAGAAGTCACCATCCATGGAGATCCTGAACCCTTCTCCTATTGCAAAATCCTTGAAGCAAATTACTATAAAATCCCCCAAGTACCAAAAAATGATGAGGGTCCATCTACACCATACATTAGTCCTGCCACTCTCACATCCACTTCTACGACAAAGACACCCGTCACTCCCGCCATTCCCACCATTTTTGAAATTAAGGTCATCAACCAAGATAATGGTTGTGGAAACTACATGATCCCTAAAAATGCTTTTGTAGTAGGAGAGTTACCACAATCTCCTAGATCACGGGGACGTCCGCACAAAAATGAAGCCTCCATGTCTCAAACATCTCTGGAAGACTATCCCAACTTCACAAGGTGGGGAGACCTTGGACAAGAAATTATTGAGGAAGATCCATCTCATATGCTATATCAAGATGAGAGACTAGTAGATGATTTACTAATGGATGACAGAAGCAAGGGTCTGCAAATGATGCTCACAATGGGCTATGACAAAAATCAAAGACTTGGGAAAAATAATAATGGGCTTATAATACCTATCATTCTGGAGACGGGAATGACAAATATTTGCCTTGAATTTACCCCTTTGAGTATAACCATACATGGCCAAAGTCCTCCAGTTAGAAAAGTTAATAATCCTCCTTAGCCAACTGTAGCTGAATTATGCATACCAGTATCCATAGGTCACATCTTAGATAACTATACGTTTGTTATAACTGACGTTTGTAGTAGTAGTGATGATGAGGATCCCACATCCAATCTACCAAGGATTTTTGAGGACACCACTTTGTTCATGATCAACACCCTATCCTTTGAATCAGACCACCAAAATCATGAAATCCACCTACTATACCCCCAACTCATCGACTATGACCAATGAGGAGAACCAATTCTTGATACATTCAAAAATGATGAGGCATTCTCAAAATTCATGGGACTTTGGGATAACATTCCATGTGGGGATCGCAAAGTAGGGTTCACAATTGAGCTAGATACACATGCCTATTATGGGGAAATGATTGAATCCCTCAGTCACAAAAGTGAAAAATTAAGAATAATATCTAAGTCCTTGAGTGAAAACCATACTGTGGCACTCTCCAACTAGACAAAAGTAAAAAATAAAGGACACATCCAATGGAGAAAACCTCTCAGAGGCACCCAAGGATGGGGGATTCAATCTTCCTTTCAAAGCTATTCATCAAGAAAAATCAGCAATCCTGACAGAAAGATGCAATCTGGTCAATCTAGGAATAGAGGAAACCCCGCACATTACATTCTATGTGGAGTCATTACTATTAGAGGAACAAGAGCTCCTAGCATCCTTCCTAAGAGAAAGACAGATAAACTTCGCATAGAGCTATGCTGACATGCCGGGAATTGATCCAAAAATTGTGCTTCACCACTTAACAATATATCCAGAAGCAAAGCCTGTAAAAAAAAGCTTTGAAAAATGCACCCTCAGATCACCTTATTAGTCAAAATTGAATTAAAAAAGCTACTAGATGTAGGATTCATTCGACCGACAGATTACCCAAAATGGGTGTCAAACTTGGTGCCTATTTCAAAACTTGATGGGGGCATTAGAATCTACACAGACTTCAGAGACTTGAATAAGGCATGTCCAAAAGATGACTTTCCACTTCCAAACTTTGACATGATCGTAGATATGACAACCGAACATGAGATGTTGTCACTAATGGACAGATTCTCATGGTACAATCAAATTATGATAGCTAAAGAGGACCAACATAAGATGACTTTCAATTTTCCATGGGGGCCTTATTGTTGGAATATGATGCCATTCGGCTTAAAGAATGCAAGAACAACATACCAAAGGGCCATGACATTGATATTCCATGACATGATCCATAAGACAGTTGAAGATTATGTTGATGACATTCTAGCCAAATCTAGAAAGAGAAAAGATCACATAACAACCCTAAGTGCAATTTTTTATAGGCTGGAAGAGTACAAGGTTAGATTAAACCCAAAGAAGTGCATCTTCGGCATATAATCGAGAAAGCTACTAGGATATATAGTGTCAATGAGAGGCATTGAGGTAGATCCAACAAAGGTAAAAAAAATCCTTGACATGGAGGCACCAACAACATTAAAGCAATTAAGAGGTCTCCAAGGCAAGCTTCAATCCATCTGAAGGTTCATAGCACAACTGGCTAACAAACAAAATCCATACTCCCACCTACTCCATAAGGGAGTAGTGTACAAATGGGATAAAAAATTTGAAGAGGCATTCAATAAAATCAAAGAATATTTTCTTACACCACTAGTCTTAATGCCACCAATCCCAAGAAAACCATTGATTCTCTATGTGTAAACAACAACAACGGCCCTTGGAGCTCTCCTAGCTCAGCATGATGAAAATGGAGAAAAAAGGGCTATCTATTACATCAGTAGAACAATGGTTGGGCATTAGCTAAACTATTAATTCATCGAGAAAGCATGTCTAGCAATAGTGTTTGCATCACATAAATTCAAACATTACATGTTGGTAGACAAAATAAAACTCATCGCCAAAATTGACCCCCTCAAGTATTTATTGTCAAAATCAATGCTCACGGGAAGAATGGCCAAATGGGTGATGATATTGTCAGAATATGACATATAGTATGTGAAATGGAATGAAATCAAAGGCCAAGTCATTGCAGATCAACTTTTTCATGGGGGCCTTATTATTGTCACTACTGGACAAATTCATAGTGGGAACTCGATCTCATTGGAAAAATCACCCCCACTTCATCTAATGGCCACATGTTCATCATAACCACCACATAGTACTTTACTAAGTGGGTGGAAGCCATACCCATGATGTATATAACTAGGAAGCAGATATCAAAGTTCATCTTGAATTATCTCATTTGTCACTATGGTGTTCTGCAAGCCATTATATTAGATAATGGGACACCATTTAAAAATTAGGATGTCTGCAACTTATGTGAAAATTTCAAAATCCAACATCTCTTCTCCACCTCGTACTATCCCCAAGGAAATGGCCAAGCATAAGCTACAAACAAAACCATTTTGAAAATCCTCAAGAAAACAGTCAATGACGCAGGTCATGACTGGCATTTGCAGCTTAATCCTGCCCTTTGGGCCTATCAAACTAGCATCTTCACACCCACCGGTGCCACCCCCTTCTCCTTGGTCTACAGATCAGAAGCAGTACTCCCCATAGAGATCAAGCTCCCATCCCTCAAAATATCACTATAAAACCTCATCATAGATGAAGAGTACTGGGTATCAAGATTAAATGAGCTAGAGATACTAGATGAGCGGCGTATGGATGCTTTGAATCATTTACAAGTCTATTAGAATAGACTCAAAAGGAGCTATTATAAAAAATTAGAACCAAGACTTTCCAAGTCAGAGAGTTGGTATTAAAGGAGAATCAAAAGAATGTCCCAAACCCAATCAACAAAGGAAAATTTGAACCCAATTGGTTGTGACCATTCATTATCACAAGAAGTTATAAGTCAGGGGCATATTAGTTATCAACACCCAAAGGGGAACCTCTACAAGAGCCCATGAATAGCTCTCATCTCAATTTTTTTTTGCCTAAATCTTTCAAGGTATAAAACCAAAAAAAAAAAGTCCTAAAAAAATGGTTACTTCGGTGAAAACCTAGCAAACAAGCATCTTAATGACAACAAAAAAAATCAAAAAAGAAAAAAATCCAAAATAGTAAAGAGAAAAAAATCGTCCTCTAGTGAAAACCTAGCAAACAACCGCCTTGTGTAAATAAGCAGTTTCCATCCACTAGGATCTTTACAACTTGTTCTACATTATCCATCCATTATGTTTCCATCATCCATCTCATTCAGATCTCCATCCATCACTCATCCACCAGTATCCACATCATAAGTTGGTCATGTGTTCGTATCATGATCCCTCTTAGTGATACTCGACCCATCCTCAAGGTCAACTTGTCCTGCCTTTATCAAAGTAGTCTATTGCATCACATTGGGGGCACATTTTCACCAGAAAAATCTGTGTCTATTCTTAAAGTCCAAAAAATCAAAAAATCCAAAAAAACATAAAAAAATCAGAAAAAACCAAAAAAAATCAAAACATTAGAAAATGCAAAAAAAATCAAAACATCAGAAAATCCAAAAAAACATTCAAAACATATCAAAAAATCCAAAAATAGGTCAGCCCCCAAGGCTCCTAGGATAGGTCCTTAGGTTAGTTTCTTGGTCAAAATCTCAGAAAACCCCAAAACATTGGAAAATCGAAAATCAAAACATTTGAAAATCTTGAAAAAATACCAAAAATAGCCTCAAAACATTGCAAAACTCCAAAAACATCCAAATATCTAAAAAAATCCATCTCTCATCTCGCTTGCACCCACAATAACATCATCCATAATAAATTGATTGTCATCCTCAACCTTTGGTGAAACAGTTAGAAACAAGTCTAGCAGGTTAAAAGTAAAACTCAAAATGTCAAGTCTCAGGTTTAAGTCAGTACATAAACAAGTTGGTCAACTCTTTGTTTTGATAACCTATCATCCAATCAATCCCATTTCAAACATCTGATAACACCATGTCCTAGGATGTATCCTTCCTACAATGGGCATTATTTATTAGAAAGAACACTTTGGATAAACGATATGACGTGCCGCCATCCACAAACATGTCCTAGGATGTATCCTTCCTACAATGGGCATTATCTTTTGGCAATAGTTTTGGTTCTTATATTTAAAAAACACATTTCCTTTTGGTTAGCAGTATATGAAGAACATTGGCTTGTTTTTTTACTTTTTCTTTTTCTTTTGACTTATCTTATTATGCTCATTCCAAGGACTTCTCGATGATATCCGAACAAAGGATTTAGAGAAATAGGAATGGGGCAATGATCATTATCTTTTGTCTGTTGTGCTTGTTGGATGTTCTTGTAATATAACTTGGTGAATACTTGCTTTGTTAGTTATATATGGAGGGTGTTTTGAACTTGTTGACTATTTCATTGAAAGGTTATACCTTTTTGTGTTTTGGCCCGAGGTGTTTGAAATGTCTAAAATGCATCCTAGCAAGGTTTTCATATGTCAAGTGTGAAAAAGAATACTCCTATCTGATTATCAAGTCAAAGTTCATCACATTGGGTACAATGCCATCCTGGTTCTCTATACCTTGATGCATCATACCACATGTGTTATCAAACATAAGAAAATTGGCCCTTTGAAAATTGTAATTCCTCGGCAAGAAATCATCATTATTATGCATATTCATCAGCTCATGATTTGTTGAAGTGTCTTTCTTTTTCATCCCTTCTTGCTCACCACACTAACAAGGTACTATGACAGTTACTTATCAATCATCATCATCGATCCTACATCCACAAATCATCGACATATTGCATAAACATATCATATAGGGAACATATGCATTGCATTTCCATCATCATATAAACATGGTATTTTAAATTTTTTCCATAAATTAACATTGCATCCATTTTCTTGCATCACATTATATCCATCACATAAAATATCGCATCACATTCATTTGCAAGGAACATTTCATAAACCATTTCCATATACTGCATAATCAAACATATTAGCAATTCATCACATTATAAGCATACATGCTCACATCATAGGAAATAATCTCCCACATTACATTCATTGTTGCATAAAACATCATCATACCACTTTGCATTAACATATAATTTCATATATCATGTCACATCACAATAAAGGCCTCGTATACCTTTCACATTATCATTAAACATGTTTAGGATAATATGTATTTTTTATTCTTAGCATCATCAAAATATTTCATTTGCATTAAAAACACATCATATAAAACACAACCATTGCATTAATCATCCATATCATCTCATAAATAGAATTGCAAACATTTTTTTTACATTTCATTGCATAAATCATTCCACATCATTATAAACATAAATAGAAATATAAAAATCCATCACATGCAAAGTGTACATCCATCCATAATCATTTCATATATAAGCATGATTCACATTATTTTGCGTATACACCATAGATCATTTCCATATCATTCTACATATTGTATATTACATATCATTTCAAGTCATCATATAGCATCACATAAATACATTTTACATATCATAAGTCAACAACATAATATAGATAGATCTACTATTCATAATCATTACATAATGTGTATATCATTGGAAATAAACGCATCCATAATTACATCATATAACATCATAACATCATTGCACAACATATAGAAGTAGATTGATGCATAAATAAATGATACACATAACATCACATCAAAAAATTATCATCTCATATATATATATATCATCATCAGATAACTGTCATAGTACAAAATAATCGGATCATTGTACATGTATGTCAATTAGTACAAAAAGGCCCATCAGGCTGTCAAAAAGGAGCCCATAAGGCACAAAAAATGATATCATCTCAATCAAAAGGAGGACTAACTCTCTTTTCTACTACCCTTTCCTTTGTCACCATGATGACCCTATGCCCATCTAAAATTGGTCTATTGTGAGTACTATGGGGCTTGCTCTGCTCTAAGCACAGCCTCGTGATAGTGCCAACGATAATAATCAGCCTCTTAGACAACCTCCCTATAAGAATGAAGCGATACTGTACTCTAAGAGGAGGCTGCCATGCTCCCCAACTGCTGTCTCTCACTGATCTCTACAACCGCTTGTAACTATGTGGCATGTCTCTGCAGTATGGCCTGATCCCTCTCGGCCCTAGCTTGGTCCCTCTCGGTCCGCACTTGATCTCTCTCTCCTGTCAAAGTCTGCACCTGAGCCTGTAGTTGTGCAATCAATATATCCCAAGGGTCTACCTACCCTACTAGCTGTACTAGTGGGGGCTGCACCTAGGGCTGCATGTGAGGTTGATCCTCACCCTCAACCCGTGGTGGTGCACCTACTTGATCTTGCTGCCTAGTTGGCACCTACTGTTGATCTGACATCATAACATCAACCTGACTCGATTGAACTGGATGAATGGGGGGCCTAACTGGTTGATCTTGTCATGCACCATCTCTTTGGCCTCATCCTCCCCCTTTGCCCCTCACTCGCCATGGAGTCACAACTACTCCTGGAACTGTCAAACGTAGGGGAGGTTGGAACCAGTCCCTGTATGCCTGAGTAACACCTAGATTTGTAGGCCCCTGATCATAAACCCATGGTTGGGCCACCAGTTGTCTAAAGCTGTCAACAACCTTTGAAGTAGGAATATATCACCCCCATGATGTTTGTGAGCTAGTACGAGAAAATATGGCCACGTAGTCATCGACAAGCTGGTCCTATGGCTCGCTAAACTGATGTTGCATGCACCCTAACAAGTATCTCTCTACCATGGTGTGCTCCCGCCCCTGCATGAAATGGTCCTAGTGGGAAAAGAAAATTTTCTTTGTATCCCCAGCCCATCTGGGCCAACCAAGGTATGGCCACCATGTAAACACTGTCATCTCATCTAGGACCCTTCTCTAGTAAGGAATCATGTGCTCACCTGTGTGAGTGAAGGACACACCACCTCTGTAGTGCCATATGAGGGGATCATCAGGCCCCATCGGTATTGGAATGACTTGTGGAAGAAGGATGATGATGTGCTCCCACAACCATATGTGAAGAAGTGTCACACCTACTTTGAGTGCTCTACCGTCTAGGTAAATGTACTCGTGAAGATCTCTATATAGTGACACAAGAAGAATAGGCCCCCAAGCAAAACAAGTAGGCCTATCACACATCACCATGCACTCCTAACAGAGTCCCCAACTAGGACTGAAGTATTAGCCTCGTTGGTCTAGGGCAATGAGACCAGAAATGATCGATGTAGCCACTAGATGAAACAATGATGCTAGTGACCTATGCCGCTCCAACTCTATCTATCCCTCACAAATCTCGAGCTCATCTGTTTCAAGGACTGTGTGGCAGGCATTCCACCCCTCATCTATATCAAAATTGACACGCTGACCATGAATCGACAATCTCAAGATCTGCCACACATCCTCCAAGGTGACGGTGGCCTTTCCAATAGGAAGATGGAAGGATGAGGTCTCATTGTGCCATCTCTTAGCAAGCACAAACATCATCCCAAGAGGGGTGCATATGGGGACTACATATGCAATATACATGTTATCTGATTTTTAGCTTTCAATTAAAATCAGGTAACCATAGTGTTATTCTTTTCATTTTGTTTAAACATTTAAAGATAAACCATAAAACTGCTAGTTTCAACATGCATGAACGAGTGATTGTCAAAGTAAATCAAATTACATTTTTTTCCATTTCAATGGTGCATTACAAAAAATGAGAAAGAGAATCATGTATTCAAATGTAATTTCTTTTATTGATAATCATTAAGGTACATGTCCCTCACAAGCCAAGGGAATAGATTTCTTATTCAAATGAAAATATGAAACAACTTATACATGAATAAGTAAAAGAAAGAGAGAATGTGCATGTAAGAATGAAATCGGTCATTGCTTATGAATGATTGGTTACAAGTTACCCTACTGCTGCCCTGAACTACTTGTGCCCTTCCCAGCTCCATTGCACTCCTCACCTTGCATCTGAAGAAAACGTGGTGTTAGAGCAAGGCTCTAAGAAATGAATGATTCAATCCTTGCATACACACCTACCTATGCATGTATAAGCTAATCCATAAATGCATTAAACAAAAGAACACTCAATGTGTGCATTTATTTTCTAACTATTTGCTTTATGTGTAGATTTAAGACAAACCTGATTATTGTTTCATCATCAGATCAAATGTAGCATGTGGGGTAAATGTGGCTCCCACAAGGGTAGAGCTCAGTGTCCTTTGAAAGAAATGGAAATTGAGCAAACAAAGATTTATCTCTTATCAATGTATTAAATCAATATGGAATCATACCAGTTGATCAACTTTCATTATCAGATTCAGAAGATGAATCAAGTTCAATTATGCATCTATTTAATAATGAGGAATCATTTTAGATTCTGGTCAAGCCCCTCTCACCACAACCCTATTTGGAAGTCACTCATCACACAGGAAAGTGAGCTATTAGGTCACCCACATATGTGACAGGTGGTTTCCAAATAAAGTTAGAATGAGGAGACTATGCGTGTTTATCACATATAACTGCAGCAGGAGTGATGGTTGACTCATGGTCATGGTAGAAGTATAAGGACAACACCTTTGCAGGAGCTTACAAGGTCAACAAACATGCAAGGTATCCAAAAAAAATCATAACTATCTTCACGGAAAAGAAATATGGCCATCTAATTTACTACCCCATGAGTTTGATGAATATGATGTCCTTGCGATTGAGAGCATCATAAGATTCAATGCATTCTGAACATAAAAAATAAGGAAAACAACTAAAGATAGAATCTAAAGTTGTACAAGGCTGATTTCAAGGCCTTATCAACCAAACATTAGACAATAGGTTTTCCGGCTAGCAATCAATGTGTGAGTGATGAAGAAAGGAAAAAGGAAAATACATTCAAGAAGCATCAAATCTAATTGACATAGACATGTGCATATCATAAATATATCATTACAAGAAGTCATGACAGAAATAAAACCCTCATATGATGTGATCAAGAGACAATTGCTATGCCATAACACAAAGGTTTGCTATTCTCTAAGCATATTACCAAGAAAGGAATAGGCATGACCATTAGAGGATATGAAACACAATCCATTCACCACAAGTTTAGAGCATAAGTAAGGATCATTTGTAGATTCAATCAAATAGTAGCAACCATCACTTGAAATGAGGTAGTCATGTGCATTGACTGACATGGATGTGCTTCAAGGAAGGAGAAACACATGTTCTAATTTGGAGGACTCTTTGACCTTCTTGGTGATAAAAGGAAATTGTCCATTTTAAGAGAATGTTGAAAACAAGTTAGTATTGCTAGTTTGTATTGGATGTATAGTCTGAGCATCATAACCTTGCATGAAGGAAGGAATGGGGTAGTGCATTTCATTGTCAAGTCATAGGGACATCAAGTAGCACAATGGTATAAATTTGATGAGTCAGTAACCATAAGGTGTAAGACAACATCATTGTCCTAAAAAATCAACAACACATACTAATGAAATAAATGTGAAAATCAATGAAGACAGCCAAAATGAGTCCAAGGTTTTTGTGCAAAAATAGGGGATTGATATCTCTCAGTGATAATTCCAAGATAGTCATAGTAATAAGTCTATTCATTGTCATAATGACTAAGCACAACCATCAACAATCATCAAATGAATGGGGATCAATACATAGACAATCAAAAGAAATGACAGTCACCCTTCAAGCAGTCTACCAAGATCATGATTCTATTTGACAAAGGGAAAGGATCGGACATGATCTATGAAGGAGACCATACATGTAAATATCAATGAGCAAGCAACACAGACTAAAGTATTGTAAGGAGTCACCTGATAGAAATTAAAAGAAAGGTGAGTGCATTCAATCTAGTTTGTACTTGTAAATCACAGTAGGTCCCTTTACATTAAAAAATAGTGACTTCAGTATATGAAAAAATCATTGAATGCTCAAACTATAATGAAGTAAACATGCAACAAGATGTACTCTTGTATTCTTGACATGTCAACTAGTTGAAAACATAGTCACCACAATAGTCCCTATAGTTACATGATAATTGTATGAGAACTCAATAAGAAAGCAACCATTTATGAAGACAATTTTTGTAGTGGATAGTCATGTGTATATAGTACTAACTCGAAGGTACAATCCATGATATATCACTAGAATAGTCCTTTAGATGCAATTTCATGGTAGGGATAGATCCTTCATGATTATGTATTAGTAGCCTGAGTGGTGTGTTTGTGGTGTGGGTGAGGTTGTGTCATTATCACTCATGGTAGAGTTGATAAGGATAAGCAAAATTCTTGAGGAGTAGTTGCATGAGGAGGCAGTGTTACAAAGACAACATTGATCTTAACCAGTACACAAGCAAGGTATATTCATGTACATGCATCTGAAATAGTTACAAGGGACAAGGATATTGTAGCAGATAGGAGACTTTCAATGAGATTCAGTCAATGATGGTATTTCCTGTAAAGGATTCAAAGGGGACAGTTCATTATTTCATAGGGGTCGAATGTGTGTAGTGACAAGCCATCATGAAGAGACAAGACCCAAGCCATGGTCCACGGTGGTGGAGAGTACAAGAACAAAATTGTGAGTTCAAATAGCATCTACATATTCTTGCTCCAGGATCTAATGGTCTGATCATAGGTCTCCCCTTTGAGTCAAAGGTCTGTTTCTCAGTGGAAAAGTCTATTTTATTACTATTGCCTTTTCCATCTTTTTGAGGACTGTAGCAGCATATAGGTAGTCTACTCCTTAGATCATAGAGGTATGGGAAGCGTAGTGATGGGAAATTTTAATCAAAGCATAATATAGTCAACATTGTATCTGAGACAAGTGACATGAAATGTGTAAGCACATGGACAACAACATTGGAGTTTATTGGACAGTCAATTCAATAGAATTTTGAAGCCCTTTCAAAGGCTTTAAACTGCACAGGAAGATGGTAAAAAATACAAGTATTTGAAGTGGAGTGAGAACATGGAAGCATTGGAAATGCATTTACTTCACTTATAGAAGCAAAATGAACAACTTTTCAGCATAATTTTTGAACTTGAGAGCCAGCCAAATGAATATCAACAAACTGAAAAGGAAAATGTGGGGATGATAAAAGAAAGCATTCTACAAAAATGAAAAAACCCATTTTATGCATCATGGTAGGACATGGTATGGAGTGGCCTTTTTTTTTTAAATATAAAAACCCACTCGGGATTTTGGTCAAATAGAGCAACATTGCTTTCCTTTTTACAAAAAATTAAAAGAATTTACAAGATTATTTGCATTTCTTGTAACAAACTTGAACCTTTCAAAGAAATCATGTAACCCACTTGGGTTCTCTACTAACAGTTGCAATTTCAACAAATATGAATGCTATAGGAAGCCCCAGCAGGGGTCTTTTGCAAAATACAAAAAAACGCAGAAAAATAACAAATGCAAGAAAACCCAGTTGAAAAAAAGTGGAGGCCGAGCCACAGCCGATTCTTTTTCTACATTCTAGGAACCCATCTGGGTTGTCAATGTTTGTGAAATTCAAGAAGGAAACCAGAAGAATACATGAAGGTTAAGAGATAAATGAGCATGAACACATTTTTCCTGTTCATGGCCGTAGCCAACGCTCGCTTATTTTATAAGAACAACAAAAAAGAAACAAAATGGAATGTCTTCATTGACAAATACATAAAAGAAACAAGCATTTTATGCTCTATTCTTAAAGAAGAAACAAGAATTTGGGTCGTTTTGCATTGAATCAACAAAAATGGAGTGGTTGATTGAACTTACTCGAAGTCTTGGTCACACAATCTCTACAATTTGAGAGATTTTTGTCTTTCAAAAGCTTCATAATAGCTTCTCATGGCTGTTGTCACCAGAAGAAAGCAACAACAAAAAAAAAGTTCATGAAGAAAGTCCTTCAAAGTCTATTCATGGCCGTGACCTATAAGTCAAAAGATGCGAGCTTAGGTCAAGTATAAACATTTACCTAAGATCCCGTGATGTTTTCAGGAGGAGAAATGTCAAAAAATGACCAAGAACCTGTGGGAAGACATCATTTTTCCCATGTTTTCCAAACCCTCATGGTGGCAGAGTGACATTATCCTGAGTCTTTGAAGCCCAAATGATAATGTCTCTTCATCATTTTGAGGAATTATGATTAGGTTTTGACCCTATTCGGTAGGGAGGTGTTTTCCATGTTTTTGTTTTTAATTAAAACATGTGAAATGTGTTGAGGGGCTGATGGCCACATATTATTACCTTAGGAATTTTTATGCCTTTATTTCTTTTCCCCTTAGACATTTCATACCTTATAAAATTTCCCACTTAAAACCTTGCCAAGTCTTCATACTATGTTACATGCTTTCACTTAGGCATTTTATGTCTAATGGATTTCTTCCCTTTATTTTAGCTTTGCTAAGTCATCAATTTGCAAATGGAGTGTGCCATATAATAGGATATGTCTTTTATGTCATGTGACTTGGAATATGCTTTACAAGATTCTTGGAGGTCAGCCTTATGAGCCAAGTGCTATTATGCTATGTGCCTTTGCAAACCATGTAATTATGACATGTGTGGGAGAATGCAAATATGGGTGGTAAGTTGACAGTCAAAGTTCCTTTAAAAATTTTGGAAGCTTTTGTCATAACTTTTGATGTTACATTTTATATCTAAAGATATCATGTAATATAATTTGCAAATCGCATTCAAGTTGCTCTTCAATGTAAATGTAATACTTTTAAATGGTGGAGCCTTTTAGATTGATCTTAATTGTAAAGTGTTTTGCTAAGTGGTGATTTATAAATCACTTAGAAAAATCACTATATTTATGCTTTAAAAGGCCATGTGTTTAAAAAAAAAACACGCATGTTGCATGATAGGGAATATGGTCAAGTGTTGAAATAGGACCAACTATGACTTGCAGAGGTCTGGGGAGTGTGAGATGTTGTTTAGACTATTTTTGTGAAGAATGAGGCCAACTGGAGGTATATTTGTCACACTATTGACTTAGCTTGTTTTTTCTCCATGTAGAGGGAATTCTAGAGACTTCTAGAAGGTTCTTTTGGGGCCATTTCTATTTATCCAAGGATAATCTTTTAGAAGCACATGTGTGGGAGGTTTTGGTTGGTTTTTGGTTAAGTATGTTCATTTTGAACTTTCTAGGGAGTTCTTTCTTTTTCAACAGGAGGATAGCTAGTATCTTGGAGTGATTTTTTCATGAAGCTGCATTGTAACTCAAACAAACTTAATATACAATAAGCACTTTGAATTGATAAAGTAGAGCACTTTTACCTTCTCATTTTCTATTTCTCATGTATGTTGTTAATGATTGATTAGCTTGTTTTGTGAAATCTATTTTTTCCTTTTAAGCTTGTCTCATGTTATGCATCTATTTAGCAAAAGGTGTATGTTTGCAGGTTGTAAGTTGTGTTGTTAATCGTGCTGATTAATTGTGAAATCTTTGTTTTCCTTTTAATAGCATTATTTATAGACCTTCTTATGAAATATTTATGCAAACTACATTATTAAGTGAGTTGTGTAAGTCCAACTTTGTGATAATAATTCAAATATGATAATATGTTAACAGGTCTAGATTTTTTGGTGTATCACTTTAGTTTCTTTCTAGCATTAGGTTTATTTCATGCAACTCTTACCCTTACCTCAGAAATTCAATAGTTAAGTGATATCAAACGGGGAAGCCAACCCACAATCCAGAGGTTTACTTTCAAATAGGTTACCCACAACCTGAAAGCATTCCAATGTTGGTCCAAATCTACTAAGTGCAATAAGAAAAGCTTAACAAATAGGGTGTAGATTTGAGCCACCAACAGTTTTGGCACACCCGGTGGGACATAATAGTCATTTCGTTAAGAAAAAACATTAGTTTTCTATTTTTGATATGTTTCCTATAATATTTTTATACTTTTAAAGGTCACACCAGCATATCTAGCGGCTCCAAATGTGAAAATTAATGATAGATTAGTGTTGTGATAGCTTATGGAATGAATTCATACAAGGGGAAATTCTATCCCATTATAATATTTGTAGCTTTCACCACCCCGTAGGAGAGGCAGGACAACAAGGAAGGCTACTATTTTGTCAAGAAAAATAGTTTCAACTCCACCAACAATGAGATTTTTCAACCTAGTAAGACAATGAAACTTGGTGCCAAACATGGTTGTTCCAAGAAACCAGGTTTTTGTGCCATTCAATGGTGGTAGTCCACTTCAATTAGCCCAACATGATGATATTCTAGTGGCTACTCTCAAAAGTGTACCGTATTTTTTAGGTGAAGATCAAACTACACTAGTTGAGCATATTAAGGACATCTCAAATCTATGCTCAATGCATCATATAACACAAGAAAATGTTTCCTTGAGGTTGTTAGTGTCATCATTCAGAGGTAAAGCACTCCAATGGTTTAGGAGTTTGGAAATCAATTCCATCTGAACATGGGATGAATTGGGAGAGGTGCTTTGTAAGTAGTTTGAAAACAAGTATGATAACTTGTCATTGGTGGAGTAGCTGACTCACATTAAATGGGCTCCTCACGAATGAATGAAGAACTTCAATTTCCTTTTCCAGAGAACGTGGGACAGAATTCTGAGCACTACAAGGCCTCCAACTGAGTATGCATTTATCTATTTTTTGAGAGCTTTAAATAGTGAGGTTATTGTTTTAATACAATATATGGGCAAAAGCACCTTGCTAATAGCTTATGACATAGCTATTAGAGCAGAAAACAACTTAATATAGGTTGGAAGGATTTCCCCTAGGCCTCCTATGCCATTTTTTCCTGATATTCAGCCTCCTACAACTTTTTCACCACCTCAATTAGCCCCTTTACCAGCTGTTAACACAAAAATTGCTGCCAAAGGACCATCTCAGGAGTTGCATGAAATTAAAATCAGCCAACAAAAGATTGAAAACTTACTTCAGACCTTTGGCAACGAACTTGTAACCCTTAAAAACCAACAATTTCAAGGTTTTAAGCCTTGGTAGTCTCAAAATCAGGGTCAAGGACAACAATTTCATACTAATAAGCAACCATATCAAGGAGATTTTCAAGGTGCACAAAAAAATCTGAATCCTAGGCCATTTCATCCATATAATCCAGTTCCAATTAGTGCAGCTAGAGATTGGTACCAACTCAAAATAACCTTGCAGCAGAATATGACTGGTGCTATCCTTGCAACTAGGCCCATAATAAAACTACATGTTTGAATGGTGTGATGAATCAAGCATTGATGGTTCAGAATGTCTCAAGTGTGTAGGATGTGCCTAATGGTGAATCATCCCAACAACAGGAGCTCCCTACAAGTGACACAACTCTCTTGAATTGGCAAGGAGAAGAGTTTTGCAAAGTAAACCGTGATAGCTCTCCAATAGCAACCAATGCCCAAGCCAAAAAGAGGGCCCTCGAGATTAGAAAAGTAGCAAACAAAGACAAAGAAGTTTTTGGACCTTCCAATCCTCATATATCACACATTTTGCAAAGAAATTCAGAAGGCATCAGTGGTGGACAGCTTGGGAATCAACCCCAACTAGTCCAGTTGTAGACAGACCATGTTGCTGCAAAGAATCATCACAAGGTAAATGTTGTCACACCTTTCAAAATTATTGAATCCATGAAAAAGATGAATGTGAGTATGTCAATGTGGGATTCCCTATCTATTCCTGGTCAAAAGGACTTGTTGCAATTTACCTTAGCTGAAGAAGGCATTTCAAATGATATACCAATAGGTCAACCCAAGGTTGTTCTGACGAATACACCTCAAGATAGTAGTAAACAACCAAGTAAGGATGTCAAACCACCCCCATTTTATGTTTCCTTGATAATAGGAGATAAACTAGTTCACAATTGCATGGTAGATTCAGGTGCAAGTAGTTTTGTTATGCCCAAGCAGATTGCTGATAAGTTAGGACTAAAGTATCAACCTCTTAAGAAGGGAGTTGTACAATTAGATGGGTCAACCATTAATATTGTAGGTGTTATCAAGGGTTTCAGCCTTACCCTACACGCTTGTCCCAATTTCTCCATTCCCTAAGACATCTCTGTTATTGACTTACCTCCGCATTTTTCTTTATGTCTGTTAAGGGATTTTATTGCCAAGATAGGAGGTTATTTATCATCAGATTGGTCTCATATGGTGTTCAAAACAAGATATGGGACTAAGGTAGTCATCAAATCTGAACAACTTGCTAAGGATCACATTGAACCATATGTTCCAAGTGCGGTTAATGCTAATTGTGTTGTTTTTAGTGATGATGAACTTGCTATTTCTCAAGAGCTACAAGTAGAAAGTATACTGGATGCACTGCTAAGTGAGTGGGCAGAAAAGAATATCATTGACATCCCAAATTATAACATTGAGGAAACTGGATTGGGTGTCTATGTGCTACATGAACCTAATTTAGTGATTCCAAACCTCGAAAAGGAAGTGGGACAACAATCAAATCAGCAAGACATAGCATGGAAAATGTTCTTTGATGGTTCTCGAAGCAAGAATGGTGTTGGTGGGGGTGCAATGCTTGTGTCCCCATAGGCTGACAAATACTACTTTGCTTTCAAATTTGCTTTCTCTTGTACTAGCAACATTGTTGAATACAAAGGTTTGGTTCAAGGCTTGGAATGGGCATGAAAGCAAGGAATTGGATACTTGCAAGTGCACGGTGATAGTGAATTGATTGTCAATCAGGTGAGAGGTCTGCATGTCACTAAGAATGATGTTTTAAAATCCTACAAACATAGGGTGTGGGATATGATAGAAGAGTTTGACGCTTTCAATCTAATTTCTATTCTTAGGGATCAAAATAAGCATGCTGATAGATTGGCTGCCATAGGTGCTCAAGTTGATATTCCAAGTGAAATTAGGAAGGAAAAGTTGTAGCCATATGTTAAAATATTTATCAGACCTTCTATTCCAAATAATAACATTCATTGGAAAGTCTTTGAAAGTGATGAATAGGTTTTGAGCTTCATTATGCAAGGAGATGAATTTGTAGCAATCAACCAAGAGAAGCTTAAACAACAATATGATGATCAATTCATCCAATTGAAATCCAACAAACTGCCCAAGGGTCTAGTCACCTTGGAATCCATTTTCAGCACAGATGACCAGCTTAAAAAGAGTTATACTAGCATGTAGGTCAAAGAAGAACACTACAAGGAGCTTGAAATCTTCAAAGGTAAGCTCCTTAAAGTTGGAAAAATTTGTTCACCTGCAAATAAGAAAGCTTTTATTGCCCTTTGTCAAGAGTTCTAGGATGTATTTGCATGGGAATATTCTGATTTGAAAGGATTTGATCCCCAAATTTCCCAACATAATATAGAGCTTGAGCCAGACTCAAAACCTATTAGGTAGAAATAGAGGCCTTTAAACCCCAAGCTTGAGCCTCTGATGGTCAAAGAGTTGACCAAACTGATTGAGGGAGACATCATTTTTCCAATCAAACACACCTCATGGGTCTCTAACCTTGTCCTGATTAGAAATAAAAATGGTGAAATTAGGTTGTGTGTTGACTTTAGAGACCTCAATAAAGCCTTGCTAAAGGATCATTATCCACTGCCCTCAATGGAGCAGATTCTACAAATTCTAGCTGGTTTGGAAATATTCTCATTACTTGATGGTTATTCAGGTTATAACCAAGTTTTAGTCAAAGAAGAGGATCAGTACAAGACTTCCTTCGACACAAAATGGGGCACCATGGCTTATAAAAGGATTCCTTTTGGCCTATGCAATGTTGGTGCCACATTTCAAAGGGCAAGGGATAGGACATTTAAGGGTTTGATTCACAAATTGGTACTTATTTACCTTGATGATGTAACTATATTTTCAAAGAAGGCTGATGAACACCTTGCACATCTGAAACAAGTATTTGAGAGGTGTAGGGAGTATGGTATATCCCTCAACCCCAAGAAATGTATCTTTGTTTTCCATGAAGGAAAGATTTTGGGACATATTGTGTCAAAACAGGTGATCACCATTGATCCAAAAAGAGTAAGTGTCATTTTGGATCTTCCCTTTCCCAACCATAAAAAGGGGCTGCAATTTTTTCTTGGTAGAATCAATTTCGTTAGAAGGTTTATTCCTGACATTACCAATCTATTGAAACAACTAACTGCAATGTTAAAAAAGAATGCCAGTTTCAACTTGACTAAGGATGCCAAGCACAATTTCAAAGTCATAAAGGAAGCTTTATCAGCAACCCCTACTTTGGTAAATCTGAACTTCTCAAAAGACTTCATTTTATATGCTTTTGGAAGCATTGATATAATTTCTGCAATACTAGTACAACATAATGATGCTGGCCTAGAACAACCAATTGATTTTTTTAGCCAATGATTAGAGGAGTATGAAAAAATATATAATTTTGTAGAGAAAAATGTATTGGTTGCCATCAGAAGCTTGAAGAAGTTCAAACTCCTGGGTATGTGCAGGATCATCGTGCAAAAAATAAGCCCTTAAGTGACAAAAAATTCAAAAAAATCAGTGTTAGGCAACTTGACGTAAATATTTGAATAAGTTATCTATATTATTTCAAAAATATGTAACAATAGAATTTGTAGAAAATTGAATGTAGTTTCTAAAATACTAGGTTTATTTAAAAATAAATAAAATCTATTTGGTGAAAATTTGAAATTTCAATGCAGTACTTAAATTTCAAGGAAAATAAGAAGTAGGTGTCTCTTGACCACCCTAACCATAATAAAATGATAATAATTTTTTGTAAGATTTTATATATAAGTAGAGGACTCTGTCGGATGTGATGCATATTTTTGTAATTTTTCCAAGTAAATAATTAATTATGAATTTTTATTACAACTTTTAGAAAATATAAAACTCATCCGTCTCACCACCTTAACTTGGTCAAAACTTCATGAAATTTATTTTTTATTTTTTAATCCTATAGTATGTGAAGCATAGAATGTGACGCATGTTTTGGATTCAAAAAATATGATACCGCTTGAAAGTTATAGATGTTTTTCAATCAGCCTATCGATTAGGACTTTAGTCTAATAGAAAATGAATAATAATTATTTATTAAATTCAAATTAAATCATAATTTATATTTTTGGAAAGCTGAGAATCTCCTCTAAAAACCCTTTTCGTTTCATTAATTTTGGGTGAAAAAAAAGTCGTCAACCACATACCCCCATAATATTGCCACTTTTTGGTGCACCATGATCCTGCACATACCCTCCTTATTTCTAATAGCAAGGTACATTTAATGGTTTCTCACCTAAGTGTGAAGGAATTCTTGCTAAGCAGTGATCTAAATGATAAAAGGGCAGGTTGGATTACAAAATTTATGGAGTATGATGTTGACATCAAGATAACAAAGCTTGTCAGGGGTAAAGGGTTGTGTGAATAGCTAGCTATGAAGACTGAAAATGAAGGAAATGTAGAAACAAAGGCAGTTCTGGTTGCTGATAATGGGCTTGAAGCAGATGTAGTTACAACAAATGCAGGTTGGGTGCAAGATATGACTCACTTTTTGCAAACTAGTGACTGTCCACCAGGTCTAGATGAAGCCAAATGGAGGTATTTCAGACTGTAGTCTATTCCTTATGTTCTGATTGGAAACATTTTTTTTAGAAAGGAAATTAATGGCATCCTTATGAGACGCATTGATTAACATCAAGTTGATAAAGTACTTCACGAGTTCCATGATGGAACTACAGGGGGTCATTTTTCCCCAAGACAACTGCATGGAAAATCATGAGAGCTAGCTATTATTGGCCAAGCTTGTTTAAAGATGCCCATGCTTGGGCTAGGAAGTGTGTATAATGTGCCATTTTTGTAAGCAAAGAGAGGCTTCCAACTTTACCATTGCGGCCTATTCAAGTAGAACAACCCTTCATGAGATGGGGCATTGATTTCATAGATGCCATTAACCAACCTTCAAGTGTAAGTCATAGGTGGGTACTTACTACAACCGATTATTTCACACAATGGATTGAAGCAGTGGCTTTGAAGGAAGTCAATGAAAGTGTTGTTTTAAACTTTTATGATGATTTGGTAACTAGATTTGGGGTACCTGAATCAATCATTTTTGATAATGCTTTGGCATTTGTTGGGTTAAGAGTAAGTGACTGGGTTGTAAAAAATGGCATCCATCTGAATACCTCATCAAATTATTACCCTCAAGGTAATGGTTTGGCTGAGTCAACCAATAAAAACCTGATCAGGATCATCAAAACGATTTTGGAAGATAACCAAAGAACTTGGCATAGCAAGTTAAAATTTTCCTTGTGGGCAGATAGGATAAGTCCAAAGAAGTCCATTGGAACCTCCCCTTATGTATTGATATATGGTAAAGAGGCAAGGATACCTTTATTATTTGAGCTTCCAACTCTTGATATAATGAACCATCTTGAAATGTTTGAAGAGGAGGACCCAATGGCTATTTGATATGCATAGCTAATGGAGCTAGATGAAACTAGAGGTAGAGCCATGAAAATAATGGAGCTACATCAACTCCAAACAAAGAAGGTGTTTTATAAAAGAGCAACACCTAGGGTGTTCAAAGAGGGAGATATGGTTCTAAAATGGGATGAATTAAAGAGCAGGCCTGGAAAGCATACCAAGTTTGATAGCATGTGGAGTGGCTCGATTATCATTGTAGAGTGAAAAGAGCACAATGTTTTTCGACTGTCATCAATGGATGGAGAAGCTCTACCTATCCCAGTCAATGGGATACACCTCAAACTCTATTTTGAGGTATGATCTAAAACTGCTCTTGTACATATTAGAGTATATTTTGTTTCCTCTAAGTGTTGTGCACATTAGTTAGGTTTTCTAGTTTTCCCTAAGTGTTGTTCTGCACAGTTAGGTGGTAGTTTTCCTTCTGCATTGTTGTTTTCCTTGGTTTTCAAAGTGTTTCTTGCTGGTGTTATGAGTTACAACTATTTGAAATGTTGTTTTCAAGTAGTGTTGGTTTTCTGAGTGACCCTGTACCCAATGGTTAACACAAAAGGCATTTGGTCTCATGTTTAGTAGGAAAACATATAGTAGATGTCGCCATAAATGTTATTTGATTTTTAGCTTTCAGCTGAAATCTGGTAACCATAGTGTTGTTCTTTTCATGTTGTTTAAACATTTAAAGATAAACTATAAAACTACTAGTTTCAACATGCATGAAGGAGTGATTGTTAAAGTAAATCAAATTACATTTTTTGCCATTTCAATGGTGCATTGCAACAAACGAGAAAGAGAGTCATGTATTCAAATGTAATTTATTTTATTGATAATCATTAAGGTACATGTCCCTCACAAGCCAAGGGAATAGCTTTCTTATTCAAATGAAAATATGAAACAAATTATACATGAATAAGTAAAAGAAAGAGAGAATGTGCATGTAAGAATGGAACTAGCCATTGCCTGTAAATGACTGGTTACAAGTTGCCATGTTGCTGCCCTGAACCGCTTGTGCCCTTCCTAGCTTTGTTGTGCTCCTCACCCTACATCTAAAGAAAAAATGGTGTTAGTGCAAAGATCTAAGCAATGAATGATTCAATCCTTGCATACACCTACCTATGCATGTATAAGCTGATCCATAAATGCATTAAACAAAAGAACATTCAATGTATGCATTTATTTTCTAACTGTTTGCTTCATGTACAGATTTAGGACAAGCCTGATTATTGTTTCATTATCAGATCAAATGCAACATGTGGGGTAAATGTGGCTCCCACAAGGGTAGAGCTCAACGTTCTTTGAAAGAAAAGGAAATTGAGCAAATTGATCAAATATTTATCTCTTATCAATAAATTAATTAATATGGAATCATAACAGTTGATCAACTTTTATTATCAGATTCAGAAGATGCATTAAGTTCAATTATGCATCAAAGTTTTTTGAATATGCATCAAGTTCAATTATGCATCTATTTAATAATGAGGAAGCATTTCAGATTGTTTTCAAGCCCCTCTCACCATGACCCTATTGGGAAGTCACTCATCACACAGGAAAGTGAGTTGTTAAGTCACCCACATATGTGACAGGTGGCTACCAAAAAAGTTAGAATGAGGAGACTATGCATGTTTATCACATATAACTACAACAAGAGTGATGGTTGACTCATGGTCATAGTACAATTATAAGGATAGCACCTTTGCGGGAGCTTACAAGGTCAACAGGCATGAAAGGTATCCAAAAAAAACATAACTATCTTCATGGAAAAGAAACATGGCCATCTAATTCACTTCCCCATGAGTTTGATGAATATGATTTCCTTGAGATTGAGAGCATAATAGGATTGAATGCATTCTGGACATGAAAGATAAGGATAAAAACTAAAGACAAAATCTGAAGTTGTACAAGGATGAGTTCAAGGCCTTCTCAACCAAACATTAGACATCAAGTTTGCTAGCTAGCAATCAATGTGTGAGTGATGAAGAAAGGAAAAAGGAAAAGACATTCAAGAAGCATCAACTCTAGTTGACATAGACATGTGCATTTAATAAATATATCATTACAAGAAGTCATGACAACAATAGAAGCCTCATATGATGTGATCAAGAGACAATTGCTATGCCATAACACAAAGGTCTACTATTCTCTAAGCATATTACCAAGAAAGGAATAGGCATGACCATCAGAGGATATGAAACACAATCCATTCACCACAAGTTTAGAGCATAAGTAAGGATCATTCCCAGATTCAATCAAATAGTAGCAACCATCATTTGAATTGAAGCAGTCATGTGCATTCACTGACATGGATGTTCTTCAAGGAAGGAGAAATGCATGTTCTGATTTGGAGGACTCTTTGACCTTCTTGGTGATAAAAGGAAAGTGTGCATTTTAAGAGAATGTTGACAACAAGTCAGTATTGCTAGTTTGTATTGGATGTATAGTATGAGCATCATAACCTTGCATGAAGGAAGGAATGGGGCAGTGAATTTCATTGTCAATTCATAGGTACAACAAGTAGTACAATGGTACAAATGTCATGAGTCAGCAACCATGAGGTTTAAGACAACAAGATTGTCCTAAAAAAGAAACAACACATAATGATCAAATAAATGTGAAAATCAATGAAAACAACCAAAAGGAGTCCAAGGTTTTTGTGCAAAAATAGGGGATTGATATCTCTTAGTGATAATTCCAAGATAGTCATAGTAATAAGTCTGCTCACTATTATGACAACTAAGCACAACCATCAACAGTCATCAAATGAATGGGGATCAATACATAGACAATCAAAAGAAATGGCAGTCACCCTTCAAGCAGTCTACCAAGATCATGATTCTATTTGACAAAGGGCAAGGATCAGACATGAGCTATGAAGGAGACGATACATGTAAATATCAATGAGCAAGCAACATAGACTAAAGTATTGTAAGGAGTCACATGACAAAAACTAGAGGAAAGGTAAGTGCATTCAATCTAGTTTGTACTTGTAAAGCATAGTAGGTCCCTATACGTTAAAAAACAATGACTTCAATACATGAAAAAATCATTGAATTCTCAAACTATAATGAAGTAAACATGCAACAAGATGTACTCTTGTATTCTTGACATTTTAATCAGTTGAAAACATAGTCACCACAACAGTCCCTATAGTTACATGATAATTGTATGAGAAATCAATAAGAAAGCAACCAAATAAGAAGATAGTTTTTGTCATGGATAGTGATGTTTATACAGTACCAACTTGAAGGTACAATCCATGATATATCACTAGAACAGTCCTTTAGATGCAATCTCATGGTAGGGACAAATCCTTCATGATTATGTCGTAGTAGCCTAAGTGGTGTGCTTGTCATAAGGTTTTTGTGGTGTGGGTGAGGTTGTGTCATTATCACTCATGGTAGAGTTGATAAGGATAAGAGAAATGCTTGAGGAGCAGTTGCATCAGGAGGCAGTGTTACAAAGACAACATTGATCTTACTTAACCAGTACAAAAGCAAGGTATATCCATGTATATGAATCTGAAACAGTTACAAGGGATAGGGATATTGTAGTGGACAAGATACTTTCAATGAGTTTCAGTCAATGATGGTATTTCCTATGAAGGATTCAAAGGGGACAGTTCATTATTTTATAGGGGTCGAATGTGTGCAGTGACAAGCCATCATGAAGAGACAAGACCCAAGCACAATTTGAGTAGTAGAGGTTTCTTGTAAATACTCTACTTTCCTGCTTTCCTTTGGTTAGTTGGTGTGATGTAGGTTGTTTTCTTTATGTTTGCTTTTGGTTTGTTGTTGATTTGCTCGAGGTCCCTTTGCTTTTAGTTGGGCACATCTATGCACACAACAACCATACTTATCACCTAGGGTTTTTCTACATGTTTCTTAGTCAAACTCTAATCAAGTCTTTAGAGTGGATGGTGAAGGTCTTCTGTTAGTGTCAAGTGATCTAGGTGTTTGATTCAAATAGGATAAGTTGTTGGTTTACTCCAACTCTAACGTATTATGAAATCTTACAGTTCTTACACATCTTAAGAATCTGATGGTCATTGTAGGGCCTTTTGTGAAGTCTAGTTAAGTGAAAAATCTAAAATTCTGCTCTAGCACCACTATGATTCTTAGCCCTAAGCACGAGCTTCAATGCTTTCGGGTTGAAATAAAAGGAATTGAAAATTGAAAATCAAAACAAAATAAACAAAAGAAAGAAAGAAAAATATTGAAAATCTAAAGAAAAGAAATTCAGCTTTTCAAGGGTATCTGAGCAACACTATTGGGGCTATGGACGCCTCGCCGACAGTAGAACAATGTTTGGGGGAATCATAGTGATAACCTCATCGGGGCTATGGACACCTAACTAGCAGTGAGGCAATATCTCAGATGCTTTTGGAGTTAGAAAAAACTATGTAGCTTAACTTGACAGAGCTTGGGTTCTTGTAGCAATTGAGGGATGGGAATTAACACAACTTCACATACTTGGATTTTTAACATACTGAAGGTTGGGTTGGCTAGTGGTTTTGATCCTTTGGTTGAGCATTTGGTTTTTTTTCCCTAGCGTGAAGGTCAGAACTAGAGATTTTGGGTTCGTGATTCCAATTTGTCATCAAAATGCTCTAGAGCATTTCCCTAGCCAGTCGTCATTTTTTGTGCATGTTTTGCACACACACCCTGCCATGGGCAAGGACCCCCTCTTTTCGCTCCCGATAGGCTGCTTTGCTCCTGTCTTGTTTTGGGTGCCCCATTTTCCAAGTCCAAATTGGCTATGTACCTTCAAATGATCAAATTACCCTGACCAAATTCACCTACTTGGGGTATTCAAATTCAAGGAGAAACAAAGTCCCCTTCCCTTTTTTTCCTTTTGTCATGTTCCTCCTGACTTGGTCCCTTGTCGCTCGATTCGTTTTCTATATTTTTGACTTTGGGGACAAGTTTCTTGTGGATTTGGGATGTTTTTGTGGTGCCTAAGTGAACTGCCAACATTTTGTTAAGTTTCAGTAATTTTAGAAATTTCCTTTTGGAACTCCATCCCTCTTTGGTTGTTTTGAACATCCGTGGACCCCCGACGGTTCACTTTCTACATTTTTGACTTTGGGGACAAGTTTCTTGTGGATTTGGGATGTTTTTGTGGGGCCTAAGTGGACTTCCAAGGTTTCATTAAGTTGCAGTGGTTTTGAAAATTTTCTTCTGGAACTTCGTCCCCCTTTGGCTATTTTGAACATCCGCCAGCCCTCAGCGACCCGGCCTCTGGAACCCGGCCCCTCCATGGCTATTTGGAACTTCGTCCATCTTTGGTTGTTTTGAACTTTTGTGGACCCTCATCGATCTGTATTCTATATTTTTTACTTTGGGGACAAGTTTCTTGTGGTGCTTAAGTGAACTACCAATGTTTCGTTAAGTTTTGGTGGTTTCATAAATTTCCTTCCAAAACTTCATATGTCTTTGGCTGTTTTGAACATTTTTTGGCCCTCGATGACCCAACTTCTAGAACCCAACCCCTTCGTGGCCGTTTTGAACATCCACTAGCCCCTAGTGACCCGGCCCCTAAAACCCAGCCCCTCTGTGCCCATTTCTAGGACTCTATCCCTTTGTGGCCATTTTGAACATCCACTAGCCCCTAGTGACCTGGCCTCCAGAACCCAACCCCTTCGTGGCCATTTTTGGGACTCCATCCCTCTGTGGCCATTTTGAACATCCGTTAGCCCCTAGCGACTTGGCCTTCAGAACCCGGCCCCTCTGTGGCCATTTCCTGAACTTCGTCCCCCTTTGGATATTTTGAACTTCTGTGGACCCCCAATGGTCCGTATTCTACATTTTTTACTTTGGGGACAAGTTTCTTGTGGATTTGGGATGTCTTTGTGGTGCCTAAGTGAATTGCAAACATTTCGTTAAGTTTTGGTGGTTTCAAAAATTTCCTTCCGAAACTCCATCCCTCTTTGGCTGTTTTGAACATTTACTAGCCACTGACAACTTGGCCTTTGGAACCTAGCTCCTCTGTGGCTGTTTCCGAGACTTCATCCCTCCATGGCCATTTTGAACATCTGTGGACCCCCGGCAACCCAGCCTTTGAAACCTGGCCCCTCCGTGGCCATTTCTGGGACTTCACCCCTCCATGGCTGTTTCGAGACTTTGTCCCTCTGTTGTTGTTCTTGGGATTTCCTTCCAGGCCATTGTGTGCTCATTGCCATTTCAAAGGGCAGTGACCCTCCGGCTTTCCCCTTCCAAGCTTCTGCTTTTTTTAAATGATTCCAATCTTGAGGAAGTTTTTCTAGGCACTCTTCCTTCCCCTTTTCCCATGTTTTGTAATTGAAAAATATTTGTTTTGCTAAGCTTTTTGAGGTCTAGGAACTTCCCCTCCAGTTTATTGTTCCCCGTTCCCTGCCTGCCCCCTTGGGCCCACATTAATGTTTATTGTCCAAATGAGCTCCAAATATGAATATTATGATTTTTGATCATGCATGGATGGATCTAACAAGGATTTTTCAAGGTTTGGCTAATGTTTGCCTTAATTTATTTATGAAATCTTTTACAACATTTCATGTACATAGGATTCAAGGAGCTTACTATGGGTCCGGAAGGAGACCCATCGAGAAAGCTGAACAAGGAATGCGCATAGTTCCTTGGTGCTGTCATAATAGTGGTTTACAATTCCTGAGAGGAATGAATTTTAGCTGAAATCACATATTTTTAGAAAATATAATGATTTAACCTTGAAAAGTTCCATTTTAAGGATTCCAATTGAAGAGGGTTTGATCAAATCACCTTAGATCAAACCCCCTTGGATAGAACCTTGCTAGTTTTAAACCATACCTATAAATGCGTCTCCTTTACACCTATCAAAATGCTGATAAAAAATCACTTTTGATTTAGCTTTGGGGGATCAAATGAATTCATTTAAAATTTATTTCAAATGATTATGGTATTCCTCATAACAAGCTATCTAATTAATATAATTTTAATATGTTTTGGTTTTGTTATGTATTTGTTTTTTAAGTTTTATTAAACATAGGTTTTTCATCGAAAATGAATTTCTTTGTTCTTCACATGTGGAAAAATAGAAGATTATCAAAAGAAAAAATTAAAAAATGAGTGCACCAGATATTGAAGTCCTTGATCCAACAAAAAAAGTAAAATTAAATTTTGACATATACAAAAAAAGGTTATGCATTATACGGTCGCGCTGTGTCTGAATTGTAATTCGTTTGACTTCGAAACTTGATTAAGGAAAAAATATTCAATAAAAATCTATCTAACCAAGTGGAAGCACTAGATATCAGAGTTAAAAATCTAAATTTGAAAGAATTTAAATTTTATCTTTCATGGAAAAATAGTTATGCGTTATACGGTGTGCGTCACTTTTTAAAAATGTTGTTTTCTGAAAAAAATCAATTTTCGTAGGAGATGGAAAAAGAAGTGCAATTTAATTCCAAAAATTTTGAAAAAAATATTTTTAGAATCTACATACAAAATTTGATGAGACTCTAGTTTGCACCATCTTCAAATTCCTCACAGTTTAGCTACTATAGGTGCCCGAATGTGAAGATTTAGTTAAAAATAATAATTTCAGTGTCCAGTTTGGCCAAAAATTGTAAACCACTATTATGGAATCACCCTCCTATCACCATTCATTTCATGTTTGCCTCTCCCCTAGGACCCACCAACAGGCTCAGTGTTAGAAGAAGGCATGTGCTAAGGAAGTTAATGAAAAAAATGCAAGGGGGTGGCCTTGAAGAAAGCATAAGGGAGTTGGTCGCTCGAATCGGGGGCAACCAATCAATTGATGTCAATCATTGACAAGCTCATTTGATCCATGGAAGAACACTACAAACACATCAAGTAAGAAGGAAAATTTTAGACAGTTTCAACTACAGTGAAAAGGGCAATCAACTAAATGAAAAAACTGCTACAACACCTGGGCGCTAGGTGACAAAATAGGGAAAAGACAAAATTGTATTTTAAAATTACCGGATAATGAGGGGTAGGTGGAACCCTAATGTAAATCAAATTTGGGCCACTCATTGTGAATTAATCCTAGCCATTCATTTGGTCTTTGGAAAACTATAAATAGGGGCTTGCCCCTCATTTGTAAAGGGTTGGAGAACTGATGTAAAAACATTCTGTAGCAATAGAAAGCAACATTGCATGATTTATGGGTGTTCCTTTTGAGTTTTCTCTTTATGTATGCATGGTTCAACTTCCCTATTATTTTCAGTGTTAGTTTCTTGAATGGAAGTGGTGATAGTGATTGTTGTTTCAGTATTTGATGAATTTCCAGCTCATGCTTTTTGTGGTTCATTGATGATGAGTCACTTTGCATAGCTAATCTAAGCTCTTTACTTCATTGTTGCAACTTAGATCAATCGCATGTGCATGATGTGCATGTGAAATTTGAAAATCTACAGTCCTTAGAAGATTGCATTGGTTTTGTGTAACTGTAGGTTCCTCTTGGCCAAGCAAAACCCAGTTTAGGGAGTTTTTCTATTGTAACACCCACCATGATCACTATTCATTCGTAGTTTTAGGCCTAGGAACTTTCTCTCTTCCCTTCCCTTTTTCCTTTTTTTTTAATGAGTGATCTTAGGAAAGGTTCATTACACATTGTAGAGCTAAATCCAATGATAAAATAGAGTTCAAGACTATTGTTTGAACCTACAACAAATGCACAACAACTTCCCCATCTTAGGAACTCCATTTGCAGATCCAACTTCCCCGCTTTGTAACTCATCCATAAGTATGCCTTGTGATTCCAAAAATTCACATGAAACAATTGAGATATTTCAAGCACTGTCAAGACCTAACATTAGAGACCTTGGGATAGTGTTCAACAATTTGATTGTGGAAGATTGTCTTTCAAGAGAGGTGATGCACCTATGCATTGCCTATGTTGAGAAGTGCATAAAAAACACATCGACAAGTTTGAGAGCCTATGGAACATCTATTAAAACTCTCCTCAAGATAGAGTTCTTGTGTGGCCATCTCCTCTTCTTGTGCATTCAAGTGTGTTTGATTGTGGTTTTCTTCCTTGACAGTTTAGGTATACATCTCGCATATTTCACTCTATCATGTATTTGCTGACACTTATGCTTGCTAAAGTGGGGGAAAAATGTAATGGAGTGAATTTTTACCCTTTGTAAATTCCACATCACGCACCTCCTACCTTGGATAAATTAAATCTGATGATGCTATTCCACATCCTTCATTCTCTTCCCATCCACTTGGGAATTGTTTTTTTGTTAGTGGAGAATATTGTCAAGGACACTAGCATAACGCGTTGACATCTATGCTAAATGTTGTCATTCTGATAGGATTCCTTCCTATGGAATCCGTAGAGGCATTACAAATCTCCATTGGTAATTAAGTGTAACATTTCTACGCCCTTGACCGACCTCAAATGGTTAATTTGGCTTGAATTTCATCTTCAAATTGCTATCCCATTCATGCTCTTAAACTTCTTGATCATTCAAAAATTGAAAAACTCCTTCACTCTCTTCACAACATTTTCAAGGCATTCTTTCCTCCATTGAAGCTTAAAGTTGGTGTTTTTTGGACTCAATCTCTTTGTTGTTGCAACAACGTTGACATTTGCAAGATTGTGAGCTCACTCCTCCCATTTTCCTTGAGTGCACATTATTGAAGGTGATATTGTTCCATCTTCCATTAACTTAGCATCATCATATTTTTTTCATAGCATATTTTTTTATAGCACATTGCATAGTACTTCCATTTCAATACCTTTCTCTCTCACATTTCTCCTATCATTGCTATACTGGTTGTCCATGGAGGTGGAAACACCAAAGTGAGGGACTGACTATAGCAATCCTCTATACAAAACCCCAACATTTTTTTGTCTTGTGTGTGTCTAGGTTGCTCATTGAATGAAGAATTTGAAGATATCAACTTGTGGGTAGGAAGGTTGGCTTTCCTCACCCTCTTTTTATCAATTCATAGATTAGATCAAGTTAAAGTATTATTCTTGCTATTCAGTCATTTAGTTACTTTTTTTTTGTTATTGCATTTAAATCACATACGATATGTCGTTAGTAGGTTCCCTTAGTTTTCAAGTTGTTTTTTACACTTTTTGTTTGTATTGACTCCAACGCCCCATTGATATTCCAACGTTTCATGCTATCATCTATGTCTTGCACTTTAGTCATTTGGTAGTGAGTTTTCTAAGTTGCAGTCCAGACTTTGGAAACCCACTCACTTGATTTCCTAAACCTTTCAAGTTGATAGAAGGAAAGAGGTAGATTAGTTTTCCTTCCTTTTCACCCCCTTAAACATCAAACCTATCTTAAGCAATCCCTTAGCGTGAGGTAGATCAGGGAAATTGATTGTTCTAGACCCTCCTATGACCTAGGGCCTTGAGCAATTGGTCTCCCTCCTCTATAGGTACTTCTAAATAAATTCAATCAACTTCGAGAGGACCAAATCTACTTTGCAAAGTTGTATGAGAAGGATCAAACTATGAAGGGGAAGGGTAAGAAGAGTGTCAAAGAGGAGGTTAAAGGCCCATGCACAAGGGAGAGGGGTAGTTTGAGGAAGTATTTTGAAGAATCAAGCTAGGAATTAATGGAAATGTTAAACTTGCACTACAATTAGGAGATTGAGGTGGTCAATACTCTAAAAAATCTGAAGTAATTCTCGTGTTTTGTCTATTTTAGCTTTGTTGTTCCCCTGTTTTCTTGTTTGTTAGCTATTTTCTGGCTAATAGTTGTTGGTAGTGCTTTAACTGTTCTTTACTTTGTTCAACAACATTTTGTTAAAACTTGATTTAAATGGTGTCAAGTCCCTTCAAAACCTATTTTTCCCATATAATCAAAACATATCATTAGATATGGAATTTGTTGATCAATATTTATTAACATTATTTGAGATTAATATTCAAGTGAAGTAATTATCAGCCAATAGTTTAATATTCAAATACCTAACTATAGCAATTGCAACTATTGACTTCTTTTTAATTCATTATATTCTTTTTGCATTTGTAAAATATAGGTTATATTAAAAAGAAAATAGTTTGGTATTTATTTCCTTTAAAAATATATATAACGAGAATGGATTGATTAATTATTGGAATCCTTGAGTATATAATATGAATGAAGACATTATATGGACATTATGGATCTGTGATTACATTAAAGGATAGTTTTGGGAGGATCCTTGCATGATGAAATTTGGTAATCTTAACTTGTTGAAAAATAATGTAATATTTGTTTCTTACTCTCAGTACAAGAAGGGGTTGTGTTTTAGTAGTGATGTTATGTGGAATAACATAGTTATGGTATTTTCTATTGGGAATATGCCATGTATACTTTTAGGAGTTAATATTGGATGTAAATGATGGTTGTATGCATCAACTAGTTGTTTTAGAAGAATTCTTGGGATATCCTATCTATGGGTTTAGTCATAATATTTGACCTTAAACTTTTGATTTCAATTATTATAGTGTGGATAAGTGTTAGTGGGTTGTGATTGAAGTTGATGTTAAGACATCTTTTTAAACGTAGTGGATTATACCCCTTTGTTATCCAACCAAGTGTGTGATGGTGGAAGTCTAGTTGTAGAACTACAAAGCTTTGCACATCATGTAAGCAAGGCCATTATAGATGAGCCCCTGAGGAATAGGTTTGGCCCCCTTAGGTATCCTCCTATAATTGTAAGCTTGGTAACAAACTTATATGAGTTAGTTTTATGGTTGTGGTCAAAATTTGCAAGTTTCATATTGTCCTTAGTTTTGTTTTGGTTGTAAAGTTTTGGGAATTATAGAAATTCAAGTTCATGCTCAAAGAAAGAGATTGTTTATGGGTGAGTGCAAGATCATGGAGGTCAAAAAAGTGGTGATATGACAAAAAAAAAAGCATTTTTCATTTTTTCAAAAATGTGAAATTCCACTATTTTTACTAGGATCAGGTAAAAAGTACATGTTGTGATATCTATTTCTAATGAAATCATTTAAAAAATAAATATATTATATATGAATTATATAATATAATGATATAATATATATTATAGAATATATAATATAATATAATATATAATATATATTATTATCATATATATATAATGATTTCATTAGAAACATATATCCATTTCACTCTAGTTCTTATCATGGTAACATGTACTTTTTATCCGACCCTAGTAAAAAATTAAAGAAAAATTTCACATTTTTGGGCAAATGAAAAACACTTTTTTTTTCATATCCTCAATTCTCAGACCCTCATAATCTCTTTCTTTGAGTAGGCTCTTGAATTTCTTTGTTAGGATTTAGAAAGAATATTTTCATGAAAAATGACTCTCCAACCTTAGTTGCATCTTCATGAATAAGTGATTCTACATTCTCCTCTTCAACTTGAACAATATGTGCACTCACTTGACTTGTTGTAGGATTCTCTAGACACTTATAAGATCTATGACAATATTTATTACATTTAAAACATTTGACTGAAAACCCTCTACTTTTGCCTCTTGGGTAAGGTCTTCTACCTCTAAAAGAAGAATTACCTCATAATTGATGATATGAGTTGTTGGCCTCTCCTTTATGAATTTGTATCTAACCTTTACCACTTTATTGTCCTCTACCTCTAAAACCTCTACCTTTACCCCTTGGATTTTGTGTTTGTTTTCTAGGTAGTTTTTCCTCTGCCTTGAGAACACACTGATATGCTTCTTCAATTTTTCTTGGGCATAAAAGGTTTATTTCATATTGGATATTGAATCTCAATCCATTGAGATATAAAGGCCGCCTTCTCAAGGTTTTCTTTAATATGATCAACTCAAATGGTCAACTTGTAAAACACTTCTATATAATCCTTTATTGACATTTATTTTTGTCTAAGATTTTTCACTTTCTTGAAAGGACTAAGTCGATAATATTTGGGCATTAATTTATCTTTCAATTTAGCCACCATCATGTCCCAACCCTTCATCTTGGGCTTGCTTTGCTTTCCTCTTTTATCTTGTACTCCATCCCACCAAAGGGATGCATGACCCTTCAATTTGGTTACTGTGAACTTCACCTTCTTATCATCATCCACATTCTCATAATCTAAGTATTTATCCATGGCACTAATCCAATCAATCATCTCTTCAACATTTAGGTTTCCTTCATACATGGGTACCTCGAATTTTGGTTTGGAACTTGCTCCTAAAATTACTCTAACAACTCTTGCTTCAACTCCTTCCACTTCAAGCTCTGTCTCTTCTTCTTGCAAGGTTTTTCCTCTCTATCATTGAAATCTCCCATGTCATGCCCCAAATTACAAGAGTAAAGCAAAATAAAAGAGAGAGAAGCCCATTCTCCACTCAAGAGAAAGAATAAATAGAAGGGGAAAGGAAACTATTTTTCCTTAACTTCCCAACCACCCAACCAACTCCAATTTTTGCCACTTTTCAAAAGTGGATAATTGGAGTGGGATATAGACTTTATTAAAGGGGATTTATGAGATAAAAATACTCCTAACCTATAAATCTACCACCTAGGGAACTTTTTAAACAAAAAATACCATATAAGGACTTAATAAAACATAAAAATAAGTAATCATATCATAGAGGTAACTCAAGTGACTAATAAAATAAAGTCACATACACACAAATCCTACCACACAAAACAAGGTTAAATCACATTTCTTTCACAAGAAAAAAAATTCACAAGGATAAGATAAAAGAAGTAGCTATGTGACCCCCTAATCAACATTGACCAATTTTCACCTGTTTACTCAACTAACAAGGTGGCACTACTACTCATGATTAATAATAATCCAAACAAATGGCATATGAAAATAACATTTAAAGCATAATATTCAACTATAAAATTAAATCCACTAATCTAAACAAGTAACATATAATTTAGCACTCCTTACTTGCATAACACCCATTAGAATCAACAATAATTGATCATACTATATGGTATCAAAATATCACCACTTATAGAAATAATCTATTGAAATCTAACTTATAATGAATACTACTACATGTAAACTTTAAATATCAATCATCATCTTATAATCACACTACTCATACCCATAGTATGTAATCACCTAACATAATATAATTCACTTAATATACATAATAATATTACCAATAATTAAACATCTCGATCATTGCATACTTACATAGACAAGAAATTGAACTCATCTGGCTACCACAAGAGATCACAACCACCATTAGTTAAATAGGATTAATCAAAAATATGAACATATTCATTGTATAGGAACAACCATCACTCATGTGTATTATCTAACATAAAGGAGCATAAAATATTAGACATAAACCATCAATAGCTAATAGGATCACAAAAAGGCGGGGTCACAGTAATAATAGTCTGCAACCTAAATCAGAAAACTTAAGTATTAACTTAGAAAATAAAATTTTACTTTTTAAAACACTTGAAAAAAGACTCATTCACCCATGGGAAAATATTTCCTTGTAGAAGTGTCCTAACAAATGTCTGGTGCATTTTTACCTTTGTGATTTCCTTTTGTTTTTGTTGTCAAATTTGTACTTTGAAATTCTAAAAAATAGTTATTGTGTGTGCAAGAAAAGTGTCATTTTTCTTGATTTGTGGAAAATTGGGAAAAAATGTTGCATTTCAAATCTACAGAAGAATTATTACATCATGTTTTCATTGCAAAAATATCTTGTTATCATACTTCATGTTCTATTTTTAGATCTTGTTGAGTACTCTAGGAAATTGTTGTTACAAGCATACAAATATGAAGTTCTTTCCCTGCTTGTTTTTTGTTGATCCCTCTCCCACCATATCTCCTATGTGTGAAGTTAGTTTTGTAAAAGATAATACAATCATGGATAATCATGACATTTTCATTTGTTCTTCTCCCAATGTCTATCCTATATGTGAAGAAGATATTTTGGTACATTAGAAGATGCAATCATTGAGAGTCATGAGAATCCTATTTTTTTCTCTTCCCCTACCACTTCTACTTGGGTTCAAATATTTTTGGACAAGAGGATGTAATCATTGATAATCCAAAAAAACATAGTTGTTCCTCTCTAGATACCTCACATACTTTTGATGAAGATATCTTAGAAGATACAACCATTGAATGTCATGAAAATGTTGTTTGCTCCTCTCCTAAAAAGAGTCTCCTACTAGGGAAGATACCATGGTGCAAGAGGATGATAGCATTGATACATTTCTTTCAAAAAATGTATGTGGCTTCTTTAGATAAAGATGATAAGGTGACATTAGAATCCTCATTAGAAGAACATCAACATGCAGTCCAATCAACTGAGGTTATGAACGCACAAGTTTCCATTAGATCTCCTTCGATTATAGGACCTACAAACATTCCTTTTCAACCTCCTAAGAGTCCTCTAATCATCGGGACTCCTAAGATTCCTCTCGATCCTCCTAAGAGTTCTCTAATTATTGGACCTCCCAATTCATCTCCTAAGCCACTTCTTATCATAGGACCACCACAACACCAACCAAATCTCCAAGGGCTATCTTCAATTTTACAAGGCAACTCACTAGTAATATTTTTTTGCAATAACCAAGTTATAATACCATACACTAGGAATAATGAACAACCAAGACAAACTCCAAAATCCCTATCATTGCCTCAACCATACCTTCCACCTGCACCTAATATCCAATAGTGTAGTGGTAAATATTATGACCTTATATAACAAATTTGCAACACTCTTGCTAAGATCTCCCATTGGGATTTGATTCAAGCATACCCTATTTACTATGGCACGCTCCAAAATGCTTTGCAACAAGTTATCCCTCCTAGTGTGAAACCAAATGATGTAGCCTCCCTAATTCAAGGTATGGACTTAGTTGACTTAGACATTTTCTTTCATCAAAGTGAATTGCCTCCTTTGGAAATATAAAATAAAATGATGCCTTGATGATATAGACTGTCATTAATAAGTGTGTTATTAGAAATACTCTCATTGGTAATGGTTCAATGCTCAATGTTTGCAGTGTAAACTTTCTAGATAAGATCGAAGTGGACAAGACTAAAATTCAATTAGAATACTTATCTATCTAAGAATTTGACAATAAGGGAAAACAACCACTTGGTTTGATACCATTACTTATTAAAGCTAGTAGGGTTACATTGCATACTACTATTCATGTCATGCCTCAAGAGCTCTCATATAATATTCTCTTGGGTAGACCTTGGATTCATGCAATGAATGTGGTGCCTTCAATGTTACATTGTCTAGTGAAGTACACTTGTAACAACAAGGTTTACATAATCAAAGTTGACCTATAATATATTTTTTTTTTTGCAAACTAAAATAGGAATGAAAAATCCTCTTACAACATTGACACCATCTACAAAAATGGAATTGATAGAAGAAGAAGAAGAGAAGCATTTTTCACCAATCACGAAGCTATTGGATGATGATTGGGGATCATTGGATTTTATACCTATATTCATGGGAGAACACAATATTACACAAAAATTAGGAAAAGAGAAAGAAGCTACCATAATATCAATAAAATATGAGTCATCAAAACCATGTGAGTCCACAAATTTTAGCAAAGAAGAAGAAAACACAAATTATACGTCCACATATGGTGAGTATGATCATAAGAAACCATCAAATCCAAAAGAAATGGAAATTTTTTATGGAAGAGGTTATGAGATTTTAAAACAGCTTGGCTATAATGGAAAAGGATGTGGACCTATTAAAGAACAAGGTATTTATGTCCCTATAGAGCCTACCTCGCAAGAACAAGCAAGAGGCCTTGGTTATTGTCCATTGGAAGAAATGAAAGCATCAAAGAAATTTTTTCTCAATATCAATGTCATCACACAAAACACTCCTAGGAAAAATGTTGATTCATCTTCAAACACATGTATTAGTGGTGATTGGGGTTCATTATATTTTACACCCTCCTTTAAGGGAGAGTACAAAATATCATAATCTAAACCTAGAGAGTCTTGCGTATGTATGACACCTTGTAGTAAGCAAGAAGTATATTTGCCACAAAATCAAGGAATATCTTCTACTATTGATCAAGAGAGTACATTTTTGAGGCTTCTCCAAGCCCACTTGATATCTCTCCCTCCAAAAATAGGAAAAAAATTCTACAACAAAAGCTCATTTTGTGCATGTCATCAAGTGCATGACATTCTACCAATGGATATAAGGCCTTGAGTAATAAAATTTAACATCTTAAGGATTGTAGTGCTCTTCCTTTTGTTGATGCACCTAATTCCTCTAATTGATAATGATTTTCATCCTATGTGGCATTGGTAGCTTTATGTGTCTTTCTCATTTCCATTCATGGTGATACAGTCTTAACTGCAACCATATTTTTTCATGGTAGAAATATGATATTCCTTGTTATGGTTGTCATTGTCTCTATACTTGGAGGGCAAGGATAACTAGTTTTGGGAGGCACGAATTATTTTCAAGGATCCCCTCTTCCTCTCTATTTAAAATACCAACATAGAAAGTATGCCGATATTTTTAGTGGGGGGCATATAAGTCCTCCACTCATTGTTTGCATGTTCTCTTCTTAATGATGATAGCATACATCTCCTAGGAAGTGTGACCCTTTATTCAAATTGTGGTCTTCTAAATTCATGTGATGTGTCTTCTTGATGGTGACATTGGGTTTGATGTCCTTCAAGAGTGTGACCTCTCTTGGCATATGACATTCCTCTCAGTGGTAATGTTATGGCTTATACTCCCCAAGGTGTGAATCTATTATCCCTCGACTAGTCCTCTCTTGGTAGTGATATCAAGTGTGATGTTCCCTAAAGTGAGACCTCTTCTGTATTAAGAAAAACCACTTAAATTATCATTTTAATGTTAAACCTTTCAATATATTATTCCATGAGTGTCTAACATACTACAACTTGCTAGATTTGTGAAGTATGACCATCTTGTGTGGCACCTTATCAAATTTATCAGGAAGTATAGCTTTTGGTATTGTTGATGTATGGGATTCTATATAACTAGAATGACTTTCCCATCTTCCACCATTTTTGTGAGTTCACACCTTATAGACCTAGTGTGTGTTTCTCACCCTATTTCCTTGGGGCTCACCTAGTGTATATCAGATTGCACTAGCCCTTGTGAGCATATTTTCATGGCCACCAAGCATAACACAGCTTGCTTTCCAATAGAGCCATGTGTTTCATAAGTGATTTTACATCTTGGTGAGCATGTTTGATGGATGTGGCATAGTAAAAAATTTCTACTTCATCCCTTTTTGCATTAATTTTGACATTGTATGCTTGTGTATCTTGTCTTGCTACTCATATCTTACACATCTTGCGTGTCCCATTGTCCTTATGTTGGTTTTCTATGGGATCTTTGGTCGTGATGGTTTGGCCACCTCCTTGATATTTATCATCTTATCTTTCGAACATTTATACACTTAGAAAATTGTAGTGTAATTTCATACTCTCACTAAAGTGGGGGTTGAATGTAGTGTAGAAAATTGTATAACTTTACAATTTCACACTATGTTTGGGTCCCTTAATTTGTTGGACTTAATTAAGCCTCTAATTGACCCCATAATGTCCTAGAATTATGTATTTCATAACCCATTTGACCCACTTTTAATAAATTGAAAACATTAAAAAAATGCATTCATTTAATACTTTTCCCTTGATACCTTAAATTTCAAAAAAAAGGGTTGGGACTCATTCGCTATAATGGGACTAGGACCCATTCTCCCAATGGGGTAAGTGTCTCGCTACTCTGTTTCCCTCCAAATTTGGATATGTTAGTAGTGGCATCATAATATTTGAATTTCCACTTCCAAAGGTCAGCTATTGGGATCTAATTTTTAGAAATTAAATAAAAGCAATCTTTTTATCAATTAAAAATATCTAACATTAAAAGCAACACAGTACCAATTTTTTGCTACTCAATTGGTGGAGCTGGATTAAATACTATTATATTTAAAAGTGGAAAATATAGTTATTTCTGCATATGCTGAGTGTTGATTGTATCTTAATCATCATTTTATAAGTGACAGTTATGAATTGAGGTGAGGAAATAGAGTTTCAAGAATTGTTTATCATTTTACAATCAAATGAAGTACAAGATTGAGCATTCAATAACAAAGCATTTCAATTGCTTTCTTTTATTTCATAAAGTGATTCATATTTACATAATTTCATTTGATTGCGAGAATTCAAATGATAGTACAAATTGCATTGAGATGCATTTTTCTTTTCAAATGAAAAGCATAAGATTGAAATCAAATATCCACACAAATTAGGATGGACTATCACAGTGCATCATAAACAACACACTACACTATGGAAGAATCATAAAAGGAACAATCACATAAGTATAAACATAATCATCATTGCCGATTGATTGGCCGATTGGTAGAAAGTGGTGCACCATTTGTCTTCTTCGAGCTCCATTGACTTGCAGGAAGAAAGAGAGTTATGTCAGAGGCTCCAACTATGAATATACCTACATGAACCATCAACAATAATGTAGTATGCTACTAATCATGCACTGAAACAATCAAGAAAAGTGTAGAAACATGAGCTGAAGAGATATATCAACTTGATCATATATTGTTTTATGCTAACATCATTTGTTTCTTTGTGCAGGTATAGGGAAAATCATGAAGCTGATTATTTTTCCAAAGACCAAGCATGTGGAGGAAAACGGGCTCCCACAAGGGTAGAGCTCGACATGCTGCCCCTTATCCATTACAAGTGGGCTGAGATAGAAATTGCAATCATCTTATTCATCAAGAAAGGAAATGCAACTGAAAGAGTAAAAGAGAGTTCATCTGTTAAGCCATCAAACCAACGGTCCACTCATAACAAACAGAGGGTGCTTTCTGAAGGCTACAGGTGGACAGTTAATTTAATTAAGCTCAATTGATTTAACTAATTGCAAATACCAAAATTGCTGCCATAGTAGTTTTGTTCATCATATTCATGATATTATGCAAGGTTCAAATGTTCTTTTTCTCAATGAAGGATAGTGAACATGCATACATAATGCCTCAACGAAGAGAATTGTTTCAGATTTCATTTTAAAGGGAAGCAAGGTATAAATCAATTTGGAATAGTCGAGCATAAAAATGCATGAAGAGTGCCAGATAAGAAATAGTGATAGCATCTAATCAATGCATAAATAGTTCAATCATTTATTAAGTGGTGAATCAATCAACTTGTTTGTAAGAGTAGAGTACAATGATCAACTATGTTAGACACAATCTTTTTGGCTGACAATGGAGGGAAATAGTCTAAGAGTACATTGTTTTAAAGTTTTATTTCCTCATTTATCATGTGTTTCAAATGGTGGTACAACAAGTTAAAAGTTATTTCCAGAATAAGCAGAGTTTGCAGAATAACACTGTTTTGGACATCTATGTTGTTCTACCAGTGCAATGGTTTTTGTCATTTAAGCTATACTTTCAAAAAATTCACCATTATTAGGAAAAATTTCAAGGATTCATATACATAAAGTCATTTTCAGAAAAAAAACATGTATACATTAAAAATGGTTCGAGTAAGGGTTTGGAATGCATTCCTGAAGATTGTGACTGAATAAGAAATTAGAGCAAAGGAATGATATTCAAGTTTAAATCAAAGGGATTTATGTGTGCAAGGAAAAACAACATTACGATAGTAACTGAAAATGTAAACATGAGATGTCTGAAGGTCAGTATATTTAAGTACAGGATGCTATGTGAAAATCAAATTCAAGATATATTGTTCCAGAATCTCATGAACCCGTGTGAGGGCTTTCAACAGTGATACAAAAGAAATGTGTTGTCTTCATAATATTATATACCCACATGGGGATTTTCTATAGAAAAAAGGATGAGTTGGAATATAACTAAAAATACATTCAGAAATGCATTTTCTTCACAAACAACAAATACCCATATGATGGAGTTAAAGTAGATATAGAAAATGCAGAAATACATAATGGGTCGAGCCCAGTTTTTTTTTCATGAATATTTAAACGCACAAATTTTTCTTCATTTTCCAACATACCCATGTTGGGGTTTGAATTTAAAACACAAATATCCTCAAAATATAGTTTACCCATGAAGGGTTTTTATAAGAAAACCACAAATTTTTCAAAGGAAATAAACAATCATAGTTGGTCGAGTGAGCTCCAGAGGAGGTGAGATTTCTGCAAAATAACGAATGCCATGCCTAGTTTTGCAATTGAAAGTGCAAAAGAAGTAAAAAATCATCATGGGTTGAGCCCAAAGGTATTCAGAAAGCTCATGATAGGTTGCACATGGCGCAGCTTGGAGAGAATATTTATCTTTTCAAATGATTGTTAAAATTTAGAAAGAAGGGACCCATTTGATTTTTTTTCCTTCAAATCTATGAAAGGTCACAGGAATATGAAAGAAATAATGGAGCTTACCATGCGTGCAAAAGAAGACAAGATAACTATTTTAGGCCAATATAGGAACACTAGCCGTAGCCATAGCCTTTATAGAAGACTCCAAGCTTAAAGTCCGAGCTCACTCAATGGTGCCTCACAGTTGAGAGAAAACAAGAAGTAAAATAGAGAGACCAAAATATGTCAAAAGCCATTATATTACAGTCAAAGGCCACAACTTTTAAGCCATAGATTTTCAAAAATGATGTACAAAAGCCATGAAATGGATTAAAGAACAATTTACCATACATTTTGTAGGGGAATCCATCTACAAGAAGGTCAATAGCCAAGTTTTCAATCTCTCATCATGGCGGCCAGAGCATTCACAAGGAACTCCAAGCTCAAAGCTCGAACTCCCTCAAGAAACACAGAGATAACAAAACCACAAGCACAGGAAATGGAAAAATACATCAGTTTGACTTGTTACAGCCATGACCAAAGAGGCCTTTATTCTCAAGAATGGCTCAGGAAATAAAGCCATGAAGACACTATGAAGACAACTTACCTTTATCACAGTGAGGGATTCGACCATTTGAAGACAAAAGTGAAGATTCTCAAGCATTCTTGAGCTACAGACTGAGCTCACTCATGGCGGCGCCATCCTTTCAGGCAAAGCCCAAAGTTTTTAGAAGCGATGATTGCGAAATGAAATGATTTTTTAGGGTTTGACTTGTTTTTGTCTCTTGCCCTAATTCGAGCTTAGGGTCCTTTTGCATTTTGAATCAAAAATATGAAGCTTAATACCTTGAGGGACCGAATTCTCATATACCTAGGTCGACTTTGTTTAAGTCCTTAGGGCTTGTGATTTTTATATTAACATTTATACTTTTCCTTAAGTGGAGAATGAAGAATGTCCAATACTTAGGGTTTTTTTTTTAATTGATTTTGGAGAAGATCAATTAAAATAAGAATGATATAATCAGTTTTTCCTTGGAGATGAGCTTTCATATTTAGGGCTTATTTTATTTTCAATTGATTTTAGAGAAAATCAATTAGGATATTGATGGGGAGAGTTGTGCTTTGTATATTTTTATGATTTTTTAAAGAAAAATCAATTGTTGTATTGGAGAAATAGAGATTAAGTTGTATTTTGCAAAAATATTTCAAAGCAATCTTTAATTGCAAAAATAG